>OZ023207.1:18997956-19257956 GCA_963995525.1 Escarpia spicata | reverse complement strand
ACGTTGGTCAAGTAGGTCACCTAGCGAAACAGATGTATCCGGGAGAGGTCAAGTACATGATAGAGTCTTTCAAAAACGCGACGTCGCCGGCGTACGGCTATCTCTTCGTCGACCTGAAACAGGAAACGGAAGAGTACATGCGCCTGCGTACGTGTATATTTCCGGACGACCCCCTTCAGTACGTCTACGTACGGAAGGGTGGTGGTGGTGGTGGTGGTCAACTATAAGTAGAGAGGGACGTCGCCGCGTACGCATTAGTCGGTATGCCGGGAAGACGCGCGGTGGTAGCGGCGAAACGACGACCGAAGACTGACGACGTTTCGGCGCGACGTCTGAAGAGACACGTTTTCGCCCTGCAGTTGATGGATAGACATAAGCGGAACGTAGATCTGCGAAAAGCCGTGCTCGCCCACTCGGAGGTCGGTCTCATATGTAGTCTATGCGATTGCGCGTACAATATTCTGAGAGGGAACGTGAAGGTGTCGCCGAAGCAGAAACGCGTGTTGACAAAATACAGAGATCACCTGCGTGACTTGGTCAACAAACGAATTCCGGTGAAGCGGAAACGAGCCATCTTGCAAACGGGGGCGGGTGGTTTTCTGACGGCCCTGCTAGCGCCGTTAGCGAGCACCGTTTTCCTGCCACTACTCAAACAGTTCATCGGGGGTTAAGCGATGCAGTACGCGAAGAAGATGGCGTTGGTCGACCCGCGATTGGTGGAAAGTCTCCTTCAACCGCAGCAGCAGCAGTCGAGCAGCACCCCTCGATTACGTGTACTGAGTAGCCTGGACAGCGACATGAAAGATATTCTAGAGCGATCGGATTTATCCGAGCGCGATAAGGTGGTGTCGTACAATCAGCTGCTGAGTCGCTACAACACTATAGAGGCGGCTCGAACGGCGCAACCGGTACGCGTGTCGATGGTCAACGCCGACGGCGGCGAGCTACCACAGACCACGGCGCCACCACCATCGTCGGAGGCCGTAGAGCGCGAAATCGTAGCCAGCATGCCGAAAACGCTGAAAGGGAAGGCGAGTCTACTTATCGCGAAAATGAAAGCCGATCCCTTGTGTCGATGGAACGAACGCGGCGAATTCGTGTACGACGGTAAAACGATCGCGGGGAGTAACATGGTCGATCTAGTGAACGATCTCATGCGAACGAGAACGAAGACGACGCAGCCCCTAGGATGGCGCGCTTTCGGGTTGAGTATGAAGGGTATGAACATTCCTATGGAGTTCGTCGGCAACCCGCGCTATCGGGAGTACATGGAGCGGCGGCGGCTGTCAAGAGAAGGAGAGGAGGCGACGGGATCGGTCAGTTCAGCGGGAAAGGCGGTGCGAAGACGACGTTCTAGAAAGAGAGCGTTGGACGATTGGGAATCGATGTGACGATGCCGTCAATACAACGAACGGTCGCCGTCGTTGGTCTCATCGTCATCGCGGTTATCGCTCTCTATATAATAGTCGTCGTTCGTCGATCGTCGTCGTCATCGTCATGGTGTCCGGGTGGAGTCGTCGTCCAAAACGAAACCTTCGAAAACGAAACGACGATGACGACGCTGAACTGAATGAACTCTACTTCGATCCGAAACGAGCGGGGAGTTACGGAGGTGTCGACGCGTTGCACCGCGCGTCAAAGGGGGGTCGAAGACGCCCGGATGTCGAGAGGTGGCTAGCGGCGCAGGACGCTTATACTCTACACAAACCGGTTAAAAGACGTTTCAAACGACGTTGCGTTATCGTGGGCGGTCAAAACCAGCAGTGGCAAGCTGATCTGGTCGATCTGACTAGGTTAAAAAAACACAACGACGGTATAACATTTCTATTGACGGTAATCGACGTGTTTTCGAAGCGGGCGTGGTGCGTTCCGTTGAAGAATAAGTCCGGCGCATCGCTCGTCGCGGCCTTCGAGCGTCTGCTGAACGACGCGCCGCCGCCGAACGCGCTGCAGACCGATAAGGGGACCGAGTTTCTGAATCGACCCCTGCAAACGTTCCTAAAGAGTCGCGGCGTTCATCATTTCGTGACGCATAACGAGGAGACTAAAGCGAGCGTCGTGGAACGTTTCAATAGGACTTTGAAAACGCGCATGTGGCGTTATTTTACGAAACACGAGACGCTGCGCTACGTAGAGGCGTTACCGGATTTCGTGCATTCGTACAACAACGCCTATCATCGAAGCATCGGTAGGACGCCGGCGAGCGTCGACGCGACGAATCAGGAGGAGGTATGGCAACGCCTGTACGGCGGCGGCGGCGGTGGTAGGGGAAAAAAACCGAAACTTCGCGAAGGCGATCGCGTGCGTATCAGTAAGACGAGGGGTCAATTCAAAAAAGGATACATGCCTAATTGGAGCGAGGAGCTCTTCACCGTCGTAGAGGTGCATCCGTCCGAACCCCCCGTTTATCGCCTGAAGGACGACGCGGGGACACCGGTAGAGGGCGCCTTCTACGAACAGGAAGTACAACGCGTAGTCGTTCCGAAGGACAAACTGTATCGAGTGGAGGCGGTTCTGCAGCGGCGGCGTCGTCGCGGCGGCGGTTCGGAGGCGCTCGTGAAATGGAGCGGTTACCCGGCCTCCTTCAACAGTTGGATCGACGCCGCGACGCTCGTGGACCTATAGCATGCGTTGGACGCGTCACGAGGAATGCTGGCGACTGCACGAGTCGTGCTTATGCGGTGGAACGGCGCTCCTCCCGTATAAGGGGCCCTGCTGTACCCGCAGACCTCAGTGGCGCTATGGAGGCGAGGGACGAGCAGCCGACGAAGAAGACTACCAAAGAGGACTCCGTCGACGCCGCTACTGGTTTAGAGAGGCCGACGACGACTACCAACGAGGACTCCGTCGACGCCGTCGAGAACGCCGACGACTCCACCGTCCACGAACCCGATCCATGGCGGCTCTGCGGTAACGAATGCCCAAAGGCCGAAATCGTATTCCTCTGTCAGGTCATCGTCCTGTACTTCGTCATCGCCGTTAGTATATACAATTTAACGCGGGGTCAAGGCGACTCCAATCTGTGGACGGCGCTGTTGAGCAGCTGTCTCGGTTATCTTCTCCCGAGCCCGTCTATGAGCGGCGGCGGTCGACGACGACGACGAGACGATGGCGGTATCGTCTGACTTTTACCTGACGCTACCGAGCAACGCGTCTACGAAGCGGCACCCCGAAAATACGTTGACGCACTACATCACGACGCTGCCGCGACGGTTCGACCTGACCGGCGGGGAATGGGAATGCGGACTGGTGACGCTACAGTATCCGCACACGTGGTACAACGTGAGAGAGGCGGACGCTACCTTCTACCTGTCGGCGCGGCACGGTGAGGTGGGTCTTTTCACTACCATGGACGGTATCGGGATATACCGACAGGGTACGATTACTCACGGTTTCTACAACAACGTTTTCTTGCTACTGCGCGAGCTCAACGAGGCGATAAGGAAATTGTGCACCGATAAGGTGAGGCTGCAGCTAAAGTACAGCGGCGTCTCTAACCGAATAACGCTGCGTATGACGGCGGGTGTCGCCTTTACCCTACCCGATACGGGTCGTCTGAAGAACGTGCTAGGTTTCCACAAGAACGTCATCGTAAGTCCGCCGATGCTGGGGCCCGAACCGGAAGTCGTCATTATCGAGACGTCCCCCGCCTCGTACACGTACGCGTACGAAGGTCGAAATACGGTGGACATGAAGGCGGGCGTCGACACCCTGTACGTGTACACGGATCTCGTGGAATCGCGCGTCGTCGGCGACGTGTACGCACCGCTTCTTCGAAATATCGCCGTCTTCGGTACGAACGGTAGCGTTATTTCGGAAACGTTCGATCGCGTCCAATACGTGAAGCTGCTGCGGCATCAATTCGATACGATCGAGGTCGATATAAGAGACGATTGCGGTCAACCGATACCATTCGAGCGGGGAAAGCTAGTGGCGACGCTTCACATCAGACGCTGTAAATCGAGATTGTTTTAACCATGCCGAACCCGTACGAGGACTACTACGTTCGACAGGTAGGCGGTCAACTACCGGTATTCATCGGCAGTCGAGGTCAGCGCGGACACGGTCTGGGTAATATCTTCGGGAGCCTGTTTCGAAGCGTCATGCCGCTTTTTAAGAGAGGCGCCCTGGCGTTGGGAAAACGAGCGCTCAAAACCGGCGTGAACGTGGCGCGGGACGTCGTCGGCGGCGGCAATCTGAAAGCGTCGGTAAAACGACGCGCGAAGGAGGCCGGCGTCGATCTTCTCGACGGCCTATTGAAAGGGCCGGCGCCGAAGAAGAGACGGGTGAAAAAAAGACCGCCTATAAAGAAGCAGCGTCGAACGGCGACGACCGTCAGTAGACGGAAGCGGGGACGTCGACCGGTCGATATATTCGACGCGTAACGATGGCGTTCGTAAAGACAGCGTGCGAGGGCGTGAAGGCCGAACTGGACCTGTTCGCCGGACCGGTGACGCAGAAGAGCATCGAGAGCAGTTATCGGACCGCCTACCAACCGCTGACGGCTCTCGACGCCGGCGGTCCTATCGAGTTCCTCATTCCAGGGTCGGGTAACGACTATACGGACCTGGCGAGCCTTCAAATGTACGTCCGCTTCAAAGTGGTTCAGGGGGACGGTACCGATCTGGCGGCCGGCACCAATGTGGCGCCGGTCAACAATTTCCTTCATTCGCTGTTCAGTCAAATCGACGTGTCGCTGAACGGTACGCTCGTGACGCCGTCGACCAATACGTACGCGTATCGGGCCTACATCGAGACCCTGCTGAGTTACGGTAGCGACGCGAAACGATCGCATCTCACGGGGTCGTTGTGGTACAAAGATAGCGCCGGACACATGAACGCGCGCGGGGACGATAACACCGGGTTCGTAGCGCGACGCGATCTGACGGCGGCCAGTACCGAGGTGGACATGATGGGACGCCTGCACGTCGACGCGTTTATGCTAAACCTCCTCCTACCGAGCGGCGTCGACACGAAAATACGCATGATCCAGTCGAAGGACGCCTTCGCGCTCATGGGCGCGGCTGCCGCGCCGGGGTGGCATATCGTGATACGTTCGATTTACCTGGAAGTCCGAAAAGTGAAGTTGAACCCGGAAGTCCAGCTGGGTCATATCAAAGCGTGGCTTTTGGGAACGGCTAAGTTTCCGATGCGCCGCGTCGACTGCAAGTCGTTCTCGATAACCGCGGGTACGCTATCGCACACGCACGAGAACCTGTACATGGGCACGATTCCGAAACGCATAATCCTGATGATGATCGACAACGCCGCCTACAACGGAGACTACACTAGAAATCCGTTCAACGCGCATCACAACGACATAAACTTCCTCGCGCTCAACGTCGACGGACGTCAGGTGCCGAGCAAGCCGCTGCAACCGGACTTTCCGCACCACCGGTACATACGAAGCTACATGAATCTCTTCGAGGCCACCGGAAAGGCGGGCGAGGACGAGGGGAACGACATATCGCGATCGGACTTCGAAGCCGGCTACACCGTCTTCGCTTTCGACCTAACCCCCGACTGCTGCGACGGGGACCATTTCAACGTCGCGCGTCAGGGGAGCGTGGGCGCTAACATACAGTTCTCGATACCGCTACCCCGACCGGTGAACGTCATCGTGTACGCGGAATTCGAGACGGTGATGGAAATCGATCGGACCCGGAACGTCCTGTACGACTGTACCTCGTAATGGATACGTTCCAACTGCTGCGTCGCCTCGAACTCGATGCGTACGCTAAATACACCGTCCGCGGCGTCGTACCTAAAGACGCGCTACTTTCCACCACCGCCACCACTTACCCGATGGGCTTCGTGTGCAATACCGACGACGGCGGCGAACCGGGGGAGCACTGGGTGGCCGTCTACGTCGACCCCCGAGGCGTCGGCGAGTACTTCGATTCGTACGGTCTTCCGCCGCTGCACGCCGACTTCCGCACCTTCCTGCACCGACACTGCGGCGACGCGTGGACGTACAACGACAAGAGACTGCAGAGCGTCGTCTCTAACGTGTGCGGACAATATTGCGTCGCCTACCTACTCCTCCGATGTCGCGGCATGCCGTTGACGGCGTTCCAGAACATATTCGGCACCGATCGGGTGGCTAATGACTGTCTCGTATTCGATTGGCTAAAGCCATTGCATTAACGCTTCGCTTTTACGTGTATAGTAGTAATAAAAAACAACGACGATGAAATGTACGCACTTGTGTTTGTTTTATTATTATCCTACCCTACCTACATACATACATACATACAGAACCCTACCCCTAGGCGGCCCCCCACCCCTAGGGTAGGTTTAGTTATACGAGTTAGACGAGTATCGGCGCCGTGGTGACGCCATCGTCGAGCACGCGTCGTTTAGCGTAGAAATAGCTCAACGCCGCGCGCTCTTGAACGTACGTCAACACGGACGAGTTTTTCACTTGGAAACCGTAGTTCCAACCGACGCCGCTGCGTCGGTCGCGCAGTACGGCGAGGAAGTCGTGCTCGTCGATATCGTTCTGACGTTTACTCAATCCCTTCGTGCTGTACTTCGCGCCGCCGTCGCCGCCGAAGCAGTAGTACGTCTTACTGCACAGCGCCACGATTCCGTCGCCGCGCCACTCTTCTTTGAAGAGACCCGGCGTTCGACGATCGAATAGAAGACGGCGCGCGCAGCAGTCACCACCCTCCCACGTCAGTCCGGCGACGCGGCACCGTACGTACGCGTCCACGTGCGCGTCGCAACATTCGGCCGGAAACCAGAGCGATCGCGTCCGGAAGTAGTGTTCGCGCATCGCTTCCGGTACGAGCGCGTCGATGTCGAGACCCGCGAGGGCTATGTACGCCGAATCGGTGTCCATAGCGCAGTACTGAAAGAGCGGGCGTGGAATGTAGGCGTCGACGAAGTCGTAATAAAACTCCAGCATTCGTAATTTCGCGTATTGATACACGAAATAACCGATTTGAATCGGCAGATCGTAGACGACGGTGCGCCTATTCAGCGCCACCTCGTACAGCTCGTCGTCGAGATCGATTGACGAATTCGCGCCAATTCGTACCGAAGAGCCAGTCGGATACGAACTGTACCAAATACAATTCCCCAGCTCGCCCCGGTTGCTGTCCGTGCGCCTTCGCGTGTAGTAACTCCACCAGACGTATGAAGGTTGGTATCAGTGAGTGCTGCAGACACGAGTCCAACACTACGTTGAAGTGTTGCGTGACGAGTTCGGCTACGTTCTCGTAGCGCCGTGCGTACTCACGAGTAGGCCTACCCGCCCGATAGCCGATCATATGCACGTACGGGCATCCCTCGTTCACTTCGCAAGCACCGCATCGATCGCGCGCCGCCTCCAATATCAACTCACCGAGGTGCTCAGCGAGGAGGGCCATCGCATGTCGCTCATAGCGACAGGCCACCTGACCACGCCCCGGTTCGACGACGCGTCGTTGCATCGCGTCCAATGGTACAATCTGGTGTAAACTTTCGTAAGGCGGTGGTGTACCAAGCGCCTCCTCAATGATAGCATCCAAGGCGCTATCGACATCGCCCGCGCATCCCTACAGCACAAAAGCAGGTGCCTACAAACACACATTTCCCACGGCAAGCGTGCGCGCGTTCAGGCCGTCGCGCTCTCTACAAAACACATTATTATCATTAATCCACCTCTTTTGCTGCATTAACACGAGCCATCAACGAGGCGTCTTTCCTCTCACTATCCGTCACCGAACGATCGAGTAGTGTTCGTACGAACAGGGCAACTTCGGCGTATCTCGCACGCATCCGTTCATTATTGGCTAACATTTCCAGCAGAATTCGCCGCACCTCCTGTAGACATACAACAAATAAATGTCATGTTTTATATAGGCTGAGCGTCTTTCTAGTAGGCTCTCTTTGCTTCGTAAGCCGCACACCAGGCCATTACGTAATTTTCCGCTATCTCGGCTAGTAAGCGCGCCGCTTCATCACTAGTCGGTTTACTAGTTAGCAATGCCGTCACCAGCGGGGCCTCCTATAACACAAGAAACCCATTACCATCAACGACTCTCCTCAGTGTGCGCACCGTATACGACGGCTCACCTCCCCAGGTAGTCTTACGAACACTGATATCCACTTTAGTGCCGGCCAACTCAAGTACAGTATCGCGAAGTTCCTCCTCGTTTAACTCCACCAAGTAATCAGCCCGGTACTCAACCAGCTTTGCCATTTGCGTGTCAAACAAAGTCAGCCACATTTCATCTTCTTCGTCATCTCCATCTCGAATCATGACACGCAAAGCAAAGTAATTTTTTATCTTATCAGGTTCCCCGTGGGTTCGACATAACATCACGCCGTCTGTGTTTTCATACAGTTTGCGTCGACATTGGGAACAGCCCCTGTACGTGCATTTATCACGATAACTCACTGCCTCGATATATGCTGAAGTCTTAAGCTTGTAGACACCGTTCTTAGAACCGGCCAGTTCCCTTACACTCACCAAGGTAGCCTGTGATGGCGTTGCAGTGCTGCATTCTCGCTCAAGCGAGGCCCGTCTAGTCAGCGGTGCCGCCAACCCCGCTTCTTCTGCCCCTCGTTTACGACCAAACGAGGACGCAACCAACAAGGGTCTCTTAGCAGCTGGTGTGGTCACTTCCGCAGGCGGCTGTTGTTGACTACCGCTCGCCTTACACGTTTGCTTGCGCATCGCCTTCATCTTTTTCAACGGTGCAGTCATCTCGTCGCGCTCGGCCATTCTCGAGGTTGAAGAACTTCTACGGCTGTTGCTGCTGAAATCAGTCACACCACTTGCATTATACCTCATACAAAATTTTCCACCGCTTTATATAGGCAACATACAGCGCATGCGTACTTAACGCATACCCCCCTAATCGATGTTTCTATTACAACGCATAACCGCCTAGTATCCGATGACTTTTATTTCCGGAAAAAAATCAGACGGTCATGTAGTGCGTTCGTTGACAAACGTTTATTTACAGCCAATTTTTCTACAATAACCACACCACTTAATTCCCTACACGCCACTGATCCCACACAACGCTTAAATTCATACTTTTAACCCGTCGTTTACGGTTTGGAAAAAGCATTGTTCGCGCTTCACATTCCTTTCACGATAAGAACCCTCCATTAGCGTCACAGCTGTTTTGCGTCACCATCCAGCGCCAAGAAAAAAATTACACGGTCACTTTAGTACGTCCTGCGTTAAATGTTACTTTCACATCGAATTTCTCTATTATTAACACTCCACAATATGCCTGATCCCTAACTAAGCGGCTGCAACGGTTCATTTTGGTATTTAAACGGTCACTTATTGATATTTTGATATCTTTCCTTTCACTGTTTTTACATAACTTTTGCGCATGCGCTCTTAACACATACCTAACGTTACACAACAACGCACCGGTTCGCTCATTCTTTGTCATGGCCACATCCCGAGCGCTACCTACGTCAACAAATGCCGCTGCAAAAGAACAAAGGTACTTCTTATTTTCATATAACTCTTACTTCTTCATTTACATATTAAACTATAAGTTTATTTTAGTGGTTATTTTGTTTTCCTATTACCCCGATTTATAATTTCTTCTTTAATTATTTCTTAGATCTGTCAGTTTTCAAATACATTTCGTTTTCAAAACTCCCCTTTTCATATATGACAGAGGTCATTTTCATATAACTCTTATTTCTTCATTTACATATTAAACTATAAGTTTATTTTAGTGGTTATTTTCTTTTCCTATTACCCCGATTTATAATTTCTTCTTTAATTATTTCTTAGATCTGTCAGTTTTAAATACATTTCGTTTTCAAAACTTCCCTTTTCATATATGACAGAGGTTATTTCTATTCACAGTTATCATAACAACAACAACAAAATATTCATTATCTACTACATAGCAAACGTGCTATTTACTTTTCCGGTAACTTACTATTTTCATATTTTATTTACTGCTATTTAATGCTTTCGTTCTTTTATTTATTTTTCCTATACACTTCACTTATTTACCAAATGATTCATTCACAGAAACCACCTACGACGCGCCGTCATCCTGCCGACACGCGCATACTTAGACATGACAGTTCCCCTATGTCGTGTCACCGGGGTGCCACGACCGCCAACAACACCCGAGGAGGAGGCTTCGTTGGACGCCACCGGGCCGGCGTTGACGGAGGTCGACCCGACCACAGTCGATCAACCCGACGGTCTCATGACATCTTTCACCGTACTCGGGGCGAATGGGTCCTGGTACACACCACCACCAGTCGATGAACTCTTTGAACGACATGGTTTTAATGAACTATCGTTAACGCCGATAGATGCATCTACGGCATTGAAACGTCGGCGTATTGCCGCTCGTACGCGATCTGCTCAATTACTGCGCTTGGGACATTCGGACAGCGCACCGCCAATTTCAAACCACCGTCGTGCTGTCCCTCAATAAAATACACCGTTCACGTTCACTCGTTTTCTATTACCTATAAGTTACCGTTGCTTACAGCTTTTTTAAATTATATATCCCACTCGTTTCGTTTTGCTAGCATAATAAACATACCGTCATTCCGCATCCATTTGTCCACCGCTTAACACGCCGCTACCTCGATAAAACAAGCCGCTGATTATCGCTTTAAACGCACGCATAAGCGCTGTTTCCATAAAGCCAACCAGTTTATTTCAGCATCATTACAAATCCGGCTAACAAAATCCCAGCCGTAGATCTATTTTCAGCCGCCCATATCTAGGCCGACCGGCCGCGTCTCAACTTTCACCACGGCCGCCTATCCAGGGTACAGCGGCTAATCTCGATCACACTGGGTTTAGTGCATTCGTACCCACGGTGATTTTATCGTAACCACGGTGGTTTTAACATAACCACATTGGTTTCTGCTATACCCCCGTATCGTAACTAGGGACGCTGTTATTATATATTATTCACTAGATGGCGTTATCACGTAACTAGGGACGCTATTATTATTCGCTAGATGGCGTTACCCCGTAACTAGGGACGCCGTAACTAAGGACGCCGTAACTAGGACGTTGTTATTAACCACTAGAGGGCGCTTTTCAGTCACAAAAAGTGACAGGCCATCAATCACGTTTTTTATAAGTATGTTCCCGATTCCACTCAGGTTACCAAAAAGCCTTTGATCTTTTTTTTATAAGTATGTTCCCGATTTTGAAATCGACGTTTTTTATGCACGTAGTTAGATACAACAGGGGGCGTGGTTTGGGGCGTGTGTATCCTACTAACTACTTACATGATATATAGCCTCCATCTAAGTAGAAAGGGGCAGCAGTTTTATCCGAGAACCTGCTGCGATCTGTTGACAGTGGGACAGGTTGCATCTACTTAAACTAGATTCGCAGGGGGACTCATGGAGAAACGTGAAACTGTAGGCATATCTAAAGACAGCACACATAAATAAGCAAATAACAGTCTGGTTAACTGTTCTGAAGCTGGATATAAATGTGTTGGTTTAACTGCAAGGAATATATTAAACAAAAACATGAACTAAACATTATCGTAGAAGATATTGACCCTTACATAATATATATAATCGAATCACGGACCACCACCGATATATCAGATGCCGAATTGGGACTGCATGATATGTAATGTTTAGGAAAGACAGAATAAGAAGAAAGGTAGATGGAGTTATTTTATATATTAAAGAATATGTCCAGGCTTGTGAAATAAAATTAGAAGGAAAAGCAGATTGCACCGAAGCTGTTTGCTGTAATATAGTTACAGGAATCTCAACTTTAACGGTTGGGTTAGTTTGTCGAAGTCCAAACATAAGCATAGAATATAATGAAAAAATACAAAACGCTATGAGGGAAGTGAGCAAGGGACTGAGTTATTATGGCGGATTTTTAATATTGGGCATATACAATGGGAATTTCTACAGAGTGTGGATAGTGAGGACCACAAGTTTTTAGTTTTAATACAATATATATGTTTTTCAACATGTGCTAGCACCAACCAGGGGTCAGAATGTGTTAGACATAGTTTGTCCTCACATAGTGAATTAGTTGACAATGTCTAGATATGAGAGTCACTCGGGAATAGTGATCACCACCAGATACATTTTACCATCAAAGTAAAACCAGAAAGGAATAGCAAAAAGCAGTACAGGAGACATTTCAACAACAAAAAGATATAAGGACATGAGGAAATAGTTATGAAAGATAGACTGGATAAACACACTGAAAAATGAGACAGCATCATAATGCTGGAATATCTTAAAGCGTGAAATCGGGTGCATCCTCGATAAATAAATAATTTTTTCCCTTGAAAAAACAAGGGAAACGGTCCAAAAAGAAAGACTTATCGAAAGAAGCCATTAGACAAATTAAGTATAACACATGATGTGCAAGTTATATAGACGCACTGGAAATGATGAAGGCTACATCATTTACAAAGGAACATTAAACCAAGGTACAGCTGAATTAAGAAATTCAAAGAGAAGCTATGAACAAAAATTAGCGTGTAATATAAAACATTACAACAAGAGTTTTTATTCGTATGTTCGAAGCAAACAGAAAGTTCAGCATAAGGTCGGTCTTCTAGAAGATAGTGCTGGAAATATAATATCAGAGGGATTTTTAATGGCACAAGACCTGAATGAGTATTTTATTTCGCTTTTTACCATAGAAAATATTAGTTCACTGCCAGTACGAGAGGCGGCAAAACCAGACTATTTAGGACAGTTAATTGTAACACCGGAAATGGTGCCTAAGAAAATTAGGGCTATGAAGGGTAATAAATATCTTGTAGTGAATGGGATTCCGCCCAAATTACTATTGGAAAATTATAGAACTAATTATCATATCGTTTGCAAAATTTTTTAATTTGTCATTAGAAGAGGAAGTGATTCCTTTAGAATGGAAAGAAACAAACATTATACCGTTATTTAAATAAAGGATCGAGAAACAAGTCAGAGAACAATAGACCAGAGAGTTTAACATCGGTGATTTGCAAATTATTAGAAAGACTAATTAAAGATCACATGGTGGATTTTCTTGTTAAACCCAACTTTATAAACCCATCTCAACAACGGTTTCTAAAAGCGGGGTCATGCTTAACAAATATGTTATGCTTTTTGTAAGATATCAATAATGGGTAAACGAGGGATTACCAGTAGATATCATCAACTTAGATTAAAAAAAAAAGCTTTCCACAAAGTGCCACATCAAAGATTACTGCTTAAGCTAGACGTCCATGGCATAGGAAATGGTATACTTAACTGGAGAAGAAGACGTTGATGGGAGTCTTCAAACTGGAATTCAGTTTTGGGTGGAGTACCACAGGGATCAGTACTGGGACCTATATTATTCGTAATATATATAAACAATTTGGACGATGATATAATAAGCAAGGTGTTGAAATTTGTGGATGATAGACAGGGTTTAGTAGGGTTAAAAATGATGGAGATAGAAAGCATTTACAAGATGATCTTGACAAGTTGATCAAATGGTCAATTTTGATAAATGTAAATGCGTCCACATAGAATAGACAATGGGGGTACTGTACTAAGTACTACTGTAAAAGAAAAGGACTTAGGGTTAACCATTAGTGCTGATATGAAGTTTTCAGAGTATTATGGAATTGCAGCTTCAAAGGGAAACCAAATCCTTGGATTAATTAGGCGAAATATAGTGTATAATGAAAACGTACTAATAATACCCCTGTATAAAACAATAGTTAGGCCTCATTTAGAATATGATATACAAGCTTGGAGACCATACCGCAAGAAGGACATCTTGTGTATTCTACTAGAAGGAGTACAGAGGAGAGCGACTAAAATGATACCAAAACTTAGAAATCTAATTTATGAAAAATGCCTAAAAGAATGTGGTTTAACAACACTAGAGACCAGGATATTCTACATTTGCCATTTAATAATTGTTTAGAAATGAGCAACCTTGTATACGCAGTTAATCATTTGATACATATGTATTGTATTTTTTGATGACCATTTGTGTGCTGGCTGTTAAGCTATATTCTCTTTGTATATTGTTATGTTAGTACAATTATTAAATGGCCTTTATCGACACTTTCTCTTTGTGTGTTCCTATAGCAAACAAGCACATATTTCTGCCATTGTGTATCATTAGGAGGGTATAAGTATTAAGCATCGGCAGGGGATAAATAATAATAATGTGTTATCATATTCGACGGTAGGTCAACGTTGGCTAGTGTAACACCTTCAGTCTTGTTTTGTAATCTAAATACCTTAGCCCTGGTACCATTCACACGTGCACAACCTCTACAGAAACACTATGTTTACTGCGGTATGTCCTGGACACATTCCCTGTTTAACCACGGCTCTTTTGTGGCTGCCGAATCGCCACCGCTTCAGCGAATACGTAACACTACTATCACAGCCGTCCGTTGCAATATCACTACATGTCAACACTTTTCATGACCGTTCTCAACTGGCTATTAAACAAATCCATTAAGAGACACGTTCTTGCCAGTTCTTCCGACCGCACCGTGATGTATTGTTATTGGAAGATGTCTAACAATAGTTACATAATTGCGTGGTACGCTATGCTGTACAAAAGAGCCGTAATAGCATGCCGTTTGTTCCCGGCGTTCAAATGCGTATATTTGTTTATGTGCGTGTGTGCGTGTGTGCGTGTGTGCGTGTGTGCGTGTGTGCGTGTGTGCGTGTGTGCGTGTGTGCGTGTGTGCGTGTGTGCGTGTGTGCGTGTGTGCGTGTGTGCGTGTGTGCGTGTGTGCGAGTGTGCGTGTGTGCGTGTGTGCGTGTGTGCGTGTGTGCGTGTGTGCGTGTGTGCGTGTGTGCGTGTGTGCGTGTGTGCGTGTGTGCGTGTGCGCGCGTGCGCGCGTGCGTGCGTGCATGTGTATGTGTGCGCGCGCGTACGTGCGCGTGTGAGTGTGTGTGCTTGATTATGATATTTTATACTGGCCACAATGCTTAGTCCTCGATTAGAAAAATGTTACGGAGCACTTCATGCAGACAACGCTGACATAGACTTGATGCTCTCCCGATTCCTCGTTATGTTATTCCAAGATTTATTGCTTGCCCTTCCCGCTTTGTTTGTTTCAGCGTCGTCGACCTTTCCTCGTGTTCCCACGCTTTGCGAAAACGTGGAAAATTGAAACCGTTGAAACGGCCTTTCTAAAGACAATTTGGCAGCAGTATACCTTCAACAGAGTTAATATTGTGTTAAGAACATTATATCTATTAATTAATGAAAAAGGAAACCGGAAAAGAATGTCTCCTATTAATGTAAATTGTCCAAACGAATCCAGCGTGCTTGTCCGCTACATCGAATACTGACGTGTTCCCCAATGTGTTAAGTTGACCCGTATCTGAACGAACGACTCATTATTTGTAGCCCCTACGTTCATGTGTATGTTGTTTGTATTTGTAGAACATAAAACTCGGTTGTAAGTAACCGCAGACAGAAAATGATCCAACACACTATCACTTGGATTTCGTGGAGCATATCCTTCCTCTATGTCAATTTCACCATAAAGGTAGGTGTCGCAGTGAAGTTCACGTTGTACAAGAATAAGTCACACGCTAACCGATATATAAGCATTGCATTCCTGTTCCCCAAACACCAGAAGATAGGAGTAGTAAGAGCACTGCTGATCAGATCCGGGACTATAACTTCGGAATAAGGGGACAGTAATGATTGGGGGGTCCGACTAATGAGAACCTTGAGCGGATGTGGCTATTTATTTTGGGCCTCCAAGAAGGTAACGGAGGCAAACATGTAAAAAAGACAACAAGATAAAGGAGGAAGACCTACATAATACACTTGTTGATCACATTCGTGACAGGGTATTAAAAATCTCTGGGAATGTAAAACCGTTGCGCTCCACATCACCAGACCACTGGTGTTACACCCAAGGGACTGAATAGTCACACGTAAAGTTTGAATGTGTGTACCAAATGGTATATAAATGCTGTTGCGCCGAACAGTTGGGAAAACAGGAAGATTCCTCAAGGTGAGACTGGAATAATACAAGAATTATGTAGAGAACACACCAGGAGAGATATGCTCCAGGAGTGAGAACAAAGCTCCTAATTTACCATCAACAAATCCGCCCTCACAGACCTCACCTCATACAGAGAAACCCCAAAACGTGAAGTCCCATCAAACTTCGCGATCCTGGCGTGCAAACATTTCATGAATTCCTTTAACAAATAGTGTTCGAATATGCCATGCGATACTGAGTTGATTTTGTTTGTTTTGTAAATTAAAGTATTAATTTTAAAATGTATTTCTATATTTGAACATGCCCTCGCAATGTAGAAGTGAGATATGATTACATTTCCTCTGATATTAAGCCATGTTATGTACTGCAGTACACATAATATTGTTCCAATTGTTGTTATCTTCCCTTTATTATTGGAAGCAATTAGTAAACATGACCATGCCTGACGGCATACCTGGGTAGTTGACACTCGTGATAACAATATCTGCACCATTTATATAAACTTTTTTTTAAACTCAAAAGTTTGTTTCTCTGTTTAAAAAAATAAAATTTGTGTTGATATTTTTTCATTATCCTTCCCAAGAGAGGTTCACTTGTTACCACAATTGAAGGACAGAATCAGTATTTAGCAAATACTAAAAAGCATAAGTATACATAATTATATTCCGTTATTTTATTTTTTTGCGGGTACCAAATACGATATAGCACATAGGCTGAAATCAATATGAAAACCACTTCAACCATTTTTATGCAAGCATTTTCATGGCATATTTGCATTATTAACAAAACTATTTATTACGAAATCCGTGTTTTGCTGTATGTTACTACGGGATCACATGCCTATATTCTAATTGCGTTTGTCTATTTCATTAGGATAGTTTATGTATTTCGTTCGAGCATATTATTGTAAATAATAACCAAATATGTATAAGTACAATATTGTTTTAGAAAATACACTGACATTTTACCTCGAAAAAAATCACTGACACTAAACCAATGATTATTTTTAAACACAACTACTACGGTAAAAGGTACCCATACGAGACACATAGCAACGACATAACATCCCGTATTACCTCATATGCGTGTCTTCCACAAGGTCTGAATACCGTAATAAGGGGCAATGTCATAATAAACATCGAAGTGTTTTTTGTCATTTAGCTGAGCTAGTGTACATACATGTCAGCACAGATGCGGGAATAC
This sequence comes from Escarpia spicata, assembly GCA_963995525.1. NCBI lineage: Eukaryota > Metazoa > Annelida > Polychaeta > Sabellida > Siboglinidae > Escarpia > Escarpia spicata. The sequence continues at coordinate 19,240,803 of OZ023207.1, read as the reverse complement.
TTGTACTATTTGACTTCTTGTAGCATAGTCTAACTGAAACTGGTAACAAGCAAGATGATAACTATATCGTTTATGAGAACCCGGATGTCGTAATAAACAGTTCTTAAAAGGGTCGCAAAAATTCTGTGATTTCAAACATTTCTGTTGATTTTTAGTTTGTAAGTAGTATAAATTATGTTGTCAAATATATATATATATATAATATTATATATATATATATATATATATATACACCCATCCTCTCTATCATAGGTAGACTGCTTCCTTCTAATATTATAGTTCTTGATTTGTGCGAATTTTATTTATCTGGGGTAATGTAATAAACAGCAAATCTGTGAACAACATAAATTAGTACATGTAAACAATGTTTCCAACATTTTCAGTGATTCCATGTATACATGTCACAATATGCAAAAGAAGGGTTATATTGCCATGTGCAAAAGAAGGGTTCTATTACCATAAATAATGTTTTAAATATATGCGGTGTAAGAAGTGGAAAATCGTAAAAGACACTCGTTTTTGGGATACTCCTAATTTTTGAGAGGCTATATCCTTAAAACTGTTGAACCTTTGAAGTAGATCTTTCAGATAAGTGTAGACGTCTTAGAGATAAGTGGACTGTTTTCACCAGCTCTTAAAACATTGGTTGAACGTTCATCTTTGTGGCGTCTAGAGCATGTCAAAGTCAGAAGACACACTTGTTTTGTAGTGAAAATCTTGACATGTATAGGGTACTTAAAAAATGTGTAGGACTGATGTTCTTTGATTGCAATTTGATTGAAAGCAGCTCCAATTACATAGTTCACCAGCATTGATAGGCATGCAATATCATGTGATATGTCCACTGATATTTCACCAGCAAATCTTGCCCGGAGGCGACCACTGCGGAAGCGGCAGCTATAAGAATACAACGCAGGCCAAACAATTCGCGGAAGTCGACTCATCAAATGTTTCGCTACGTTCACAGACTTCTACGCGCATACTTGCTGGCATAAGTGCAAAACCATGACAATCTATCCCAGAACAAATTTGATTTCTCAAAAATACTGTTTTCTATAAATTGTCAAGAAAGGCGAATATAATTGCGTAGATTTATAAATATGTGTGACTGCCTAATACTGCCATATAACTGTAGAGTTGTTGGTAATCACTGTGTTTATTACTTTCTTTGTTCCTAGAATTATTAAACTATTTTATTTGTTAATGCTTATGTTGAACTTCTTAATAGTATGTAAGGTATTGTTGTATTTATTATTCACATGTATTTAATATAATTAATTGTGGCATCTCCTTAGCAGCGTGACCAGCATAATGAGACTCCCCATTTCGTGTTGTTCGCTCATACGGTATTTTATGACAACGTTTTTATTATTCACATGTATTAATATCACAAATAAGATCACCAACTACAAAAATGGTCAAAAACAACTATTTTGCATCACAACAAACCTCATGTAGTAGCATAACGACAATGCCATCGTATGTGTGTCCGGTGGACATGGCACAACGCTTTGGTGATCACTTTATTGAGAAAGTTTCTAACATCAGAAAATACATCGTTGACTGCGGTGAGGGTCGTTCGGACATTACGTTGGATGCTATGAGCAACGACGCGGCATTCAGTGGTGTCCCACTAGTCTGCTTTGAGACAGTCACTGAATCGGACGTTGAACGATTAGTTGCATCCGTTCCGGTTAAGTCGTGTGAATTAGATACAGTACCGACGTGGCTGCTAAAACAATGTTCGCATGAGTTAGTTCCACTAATCACCGCTACGATAAATGCGTCTCTCACATCAACACATGTACCTGCTGACTTCAAGCATGCAATCGTTAAACCACTCCTGAGAAAAAAACCTACGCTGGATAAAGACATTTTTAGCAACTACCGGCCAGTGTCGAACTTGCCATTTGTGTCGAAATTGGATGAAAAAGTCGTTGCAAAACAAATTAGTACGCACGTTGATGAACATGCTCTGCACCACCCTTTTTAGTCTGCATACCGTCGTGGACACTCCACAGAAACAGCTCTACTCCGTGTAAAGAATGGCATTGCCGCGACACTGGATAGGAAATGTACAACAATTCTCGTGATGCTTGATTTGTCGTCCGCGTTTGATACAGTCGATAATGAGTTGTTGATGACCCGACTTGAACACTCATTCGGTATCACCAATAAGGCGCTTGCGTGGCTGAAATCATCATAGCGAACGGTATCAGAAAGTGGCAGTGGGAAGTGCCGAGTCGGTTGAGTCAATCTTGACATGTGGCGTCCCCCAAGAGTCGGTGTTAGGCCCTACTTTGTATTGCATGTACACCAAACCTATCGGAGATATTTGTGCTAAACAAGGCATTGAGCATCATTGTTATGCTGATGACATTCAAATCTACCTCACAGTTGAACGAGATGAATCAATTGTGGCGGCACTGGCTAAGGTGGAATTGTGTGTTTAAAACACTTTTGAAGACTCACCTTTTTAAACAAGCGTTTTTATAATTCACCGACGAAGACATTTGATGTGCTTTCTGTTGATAAATATATTTTTTTTATATTAGTTTCTTAACATATTTATGGTTATTCTTCTTGTATAAATGAATGTATTTATATTAGTTTTTAAGAATGTCTTAATTTTTTAATGATCTTTTTTAGTAACTATATTTAAGATGATGTTATATTTTTGATATATTTATTTCTTAGTTAGCATTTCTTTTTATGTAAAACACTGTTATATACGTGTGCATGTATGTAAAGCGCCTGAGGGTAATTTTTTTTTTTTTGGGCGCTATATATGTACTTTTATTTATTTATTTATTTATAATATAATTAATTGTGGCATCTCCTTAGCAGCGTGACCAAGATAGTGAGACTTCCCCATTTCGTGTGGTTCGCTCATACGGTATTGTATGACAACACATGCAAACATGTATTTAAAACTTGTTGAGTTATGTGTGTCACCTGAGGAAACAGTCCATTGCGTATGCACTAATATGTTGGAGTTGTAGATCGCATACTCGTATGTTTGCCAAAATGAAGTTCAGACGGATGTGATGGAGATATGCAGTTTGGCCCAACACAATGCAACTTTAAAAACATTTGTATATTTTGAAATGAAAATATTTTGGGCAACGCAGGAGGCAGCAATGGGATGGGCGTTGGACTACTGGAGGTTACCCCTTCCACACTTGTTGACGATTAATGCAACGCACTTGAACACCTGGAGTCAATGCAATCTGTTTGTTAGCAAACAATTTCAATAGCAGATGTGTCTATTACGAATGGAACAAGTTATCTCAAAACTATGTAGACCCTGTTTGGATTCCTCTCAACCACATATACTACAAATTCATTTGTAACAATCTGATATAGACTAAGTGAAAGGATGTGTTCAATTTCTTTGAAATTTCATCTATGTAAGTGAATGTTATTGTCAAGAAATGTGCTAAATATGAAGTATGTTGATTGCTAACTGATGTCACTAAGCCTGCTTAAATATGGTCATTTGCATGTCACGAAACAAACAGCTCGTCATATATTGATGACGTCAAAGGAGTAAGTGCTGCTGAATTCGACGTTGCTGGTTGGTGTTTCAGGCTTCATCTGAAATTGCAGTCAGGGAAGGTAATATTTTTATATCTAGGTAATGCCAATACATTTATTTACAAGCGTGTTTATGGGTGTACACGGGAATTGTGTTTATTCTTGATTCATTGCCTATAGACATCGCGAATGCTCAACCTTGCGCTGTATATACGGCCGCATAGGCATTGCATGATTAAACATACGCGATGTTCATACGACAATAAGCCAAAAACTAAATATAAATGGCAACAGTATGACTTTGTAATGAGGTTATATCATTAAGGTAATCTAACAAAATCATCGGTAATAATTCATTTTATGGGAAGTGTCTACTTGCGTTCAGCTTGAATGTAACGTCTATATAACGCAGCTTAATCGCCGATACCGCAGAGCGTGCAATATAAATATTAATGCCGTCGGTCAAGCACTTAATTTAACCACCACCATAACCGATCTAGTTATCTAATCTCAAACAAGTCATGCTGCTGCAAAGCCAGCTAATCCTTTTTTCAGGAAATCATAGAGTCATATAAGGACGCACAACACTAAGCAGTATACAACTTAAGGCACACACACACACACACACACACACACACACACACACACACACACACACGAACACACGCACATATATATACTTATATGCATGTATTAGCGACAACAACAACAATTATAGCCGGTTTTGCGTCATTGTATTCCACCATACGTACTTGCTATTTTATATATATATATATATATATATATATATATATATACATTATGTATATATATATATATATATATATATACAGCCAAAGTCCACACACGTGCAAACGTACGCACATACACGCACCACGCTCTCTCACACACAAGCACACACACACACACACACACGCACACGCACACACGCACACATACGCACTCATGCGCGCAAACACCGACGCACGCAATAATATAATAATAATAATTATTATTTACTTATTACAATGTCACTTATCACAGCAGGACGATGGATGACACAGCGTATGGCTTCGTGTATCGCGCGAACTCTGAGCATTAGTGATATCACGTATTCATCTTATCTTTCGCCACTCTACTAGTGGCATGCTGATTTTTAGAAATGTAATATACGGCCTTGTGTTTTTTATATTTAATGCATACGCATATCCACTGGGACCTGGGAACTTGTGTGTGCCTTAATAGTATCATTAACTATAGTAGACAATAATTATATTAATTGATATTATAACACACAAGGTATTTTATTTCAGCATTGACTAATTCAAATAGGCGCAGGGCCGGAGTTATGTAACGCCCTCATTCGGGCAAAATTCAATCCAGAATTGTGTTCCCATTTAAACTGGTATGTATCTGTAATCTACGTAAGATGTGGTGTGTGTCTCAGTGCTTCAGAAATGTCAACTGTGGACCGGTGAATGTTGGCCAGCTGCTGTTGTACCTAATCACGTAATCTTCGCAGTTCGTCTTTGCATGTTCAATGTAAACCAATTCCGAAAGAAATACGACCTGTAATTGCAACTGCTGTAGCTACGCGTGCCCAGTCCTTGCAACATGACGACATACATTGTTGTCTTAATTAAATAAGCTCATGTTCCGATGATTGAACATGACCAAAATTCTTAATAATAATAATGATCCTAATTACATATTTTGCGCCAATATCCAAATAGCATTGCATGAATACGTAAAGTAACTACAATCTAAACATCGCCATAACATAGCTTAGCTTATTAAAATATAATATATCAGCAAAGGTGGGAAAACCACCCACACCAGGCCATTCTGTAACACACAATTACAGAATAGCTTTACATGGAACTAATTAATAGTGATTGCTAATGATTGACCTCGGTGGATTGTTGCGAACTATTGTTCAGGGTTTTCTGAGTTGTTGGTACTCTGTTTTTACAGGGATTTTACTCTGACCCCAGCTGACTTCGGGTAGTTTAACATTTGTGTCTAGTAAAACTGTCATATACGGTTCAAAACTGTTACGGATATTACACCAATTTGTACCACTATTTGAACCAACACAACGTAGCTTAGTCTAAAGCCGTTCCTACTTGTAACACGGTTGCATCAATATGTATATTTTAAATAAACTTGATTACATTTTCTGTCGGAGTTTATTCTTCGGTAAGAGTTGCAAAGAAAAAACATATGGATGGGACACACCGTTCTTGCCATGTTTATTCATTTAAATGTATTACTTACTTACTTAGTTAGTCTCTTGACCGACATGGCCGCCGGAAGGACACAAGTGACGCAGCAGCTGTGATGTTCCGCCATTCCTGTCTGTCAGTGGCTGCGATCAGTAGCTCTGGCACGGAGATGGCCGTTCATTCCATAACACTATCCATCCAGCTCTTCCTCTGACGTCCACGGCGGCATCTGCCCTGCAAGGTGCCCTGCAGGATCGTCTTCAGGAGGAGTTACGTGTCCAAACCATGTCAGTTTCATTGTCTTGACATTTGCCAGTAGAGATTATTGTGGGCCCACCAGGGATGTGACCTTTCTCCGCACACACTCATTGGTCGTATGTTAAATGTAGGAGATGCTGAACATCTTCCTCAAACACTTGGTCTCGAATGCTTTGATGTTCTTCTCATCCTTAGCACGGAGCATCCTCCACATACATCCGTATAGAAATGTATAGTACAAGAGATCTGAACATGTTATACTTGGTTGTGAAGCGTATATTACTACTTCTCCAGATCCTCTGCAATCTTGCCATGGCTGCCGTTGCTGGGGCTATAATAGCCTCAGCAACGGCAGCTATGGCAAGATTGTAGAGGATCTGGAGTAGTAGTAATATTATTATTATTATTATTACTATTATGTTATGCAGTTAGCGTCCTTAGAGAAGGTCACTCCTAGATATTTAAAGCTGCTAAATTCTTCTATCTTTTCACCATTCATGATTGAACAGAATAGAACAGAAGTTATTTATTCAGACTGTACATCCAATAATAATATGACAAATTATAATATGATAATATAAATAGGTGTACAATGAGGATGATGGGGACTTCCACCAAGACTTGGAAAGAATTCGCTACCGAAGGGGCCACACATAGTATAATTATTGTTCAGTTTCTGTTGAAATAAATAAATAAAATATATTGTCTATTATGTAAGACATAAGTAGTAACATAAACTAAGATAAATCGTCAGTTAAAAAAACAGGATATATTATTGTATTATAAGATGTTTGTTTATAGAATGTGCTGAGGTAAGCAGGTAAAAGTATATTATGGAGTTTGGGTGTGGGTGACATCATTGTGGTTGATTGCGTGTATACATGCAGGCATAACAGTTAATGTTTGTGTACGTATTGTTGTATTTTTTTATGAAATGGTTCTTAGCGTAGTTTAAGAACCTTGTAAACTGTGTGTATACAGATTAGCTATCACATTAAGGGAAGTATTGTTAATTGTGTTTGGTAAACTATATTTAAGACATAGTTTTGTAATTGAAAGATTTGTACCGGAACTGTGAACTTTGTTCTGGTTGCGTGCATTGTAACCATGAAACGTGGTATTTGTAACTATTTTCCAATGTAGAAGGTGAGCAGGTAATTTGTTATGTATAAATTTAAAGTAAAATTTTAATTCTTGAAGGGCTAACATATAATTAACTTTTAGTATAATAACGGATCAGTATAAGCATAGGTATTGGTTAAAGTTATTATACGTACAGCCCTTTAAAGTTTAGAAAGTTTATGAATTCTTTGAGAGTGGTACCCCGATGTTGTTAAATAGAAAGTTATGTGTAGCATTAATAATGTATTATATAATATAATTGTTATTATAATTGGCATAATTTGTTTAAATCTATTTATTATACCGATTATTCTGGAACATTTGTTTAATACATTGTCAGTGTTTTTTCCAGTTTAGATGTGTATCCAATGTTAATCCCAGGAAATTGAAACTGTCAACTTTGTAATTATTCTATTACTGATTTTAGGAATAGGTGTGTCAAATGTTTTTGGGGTGAGTGGAAAACCATAAATTTAGATTTAGTTACGTTAAGAGAAAGCTTATTTATTTCTAGCCATTCATTAATGTTGTGGAGTTCTTCATTAATCAATGTTTCAGCATCATCAGATACACATCGTATATAATTTATGTGTATGTTGGCAATAATAATTGGTTTTGATAAACCACCTCCAATTGCATTAATAATTAGTCCCTCCCTGTGTTCGTATGAATTTATGTTTAATTTGACTATATGTTGGAATCTGTTGTCAATATTTGTGATTAAGCCACGATTGTTACTGCTACTTTTTCCTTGAGCAAAACAAGCGTACCCAGATAGTTGTATATTTGCTAAATCGATTATTTTTTATATTTAGCATTCTTGTAGGAAAATTACACAACATTTATAACTTATGTCGTGTAATGAGCTGACGAATGAATACTTAAGCTGAGTATTGTAAATATTTTCCATTTTTATCATCAGGAAGTATCTTAAAGTGATGTATGTCTTATGATTTGCAGTTCATTGTTATCAATATATAATGTAGTAATTAAATTGTTGTTGTCAATACCACCTAAGTGTGAAAGAAAAATGCGATCAAACTGTGTTTTCATTAATTAGTATATTAAGAAGTATGACAAACAAATATATACACGTGCAAGGTCCAGTGCGTAGCGAGGATATTTGCACCAAAGAGGCAATAAATAATGTCTTGGTGATAGCTAACCGGATAATATAATTTTGAGTAATTGCGTTTGTTTGTATGTTTTGTTAGACACTGTTCAATAAATAAAGAAAGATAATATGACGATGGCTATGTATCAGTCAACAAGAAGACACAGAAACCAATAAAACGTAAACGGCTTTGCTGGCTGCATAAAAAAGATACTACCATGCCATAGCTCACAACAAAGAAGTGAGATATAATAGTTTAAACCACTATACAGTAATTCATTAGGTGAGTGATCACAAAATAAACAAAGGAGTTATCTGCGAAATATATGTATATATAAGCATTACATAGTTACATTAAGTATAACGTTGCTGATAACAAAAGCGTATTCGAGGCCATGTTTATATAATTATATGCCCTAGAACAACAATTTGTGATAGGCTTACTTAAACACCACATTATAATTAATAAATGAAAGGTATCGTCTTATATGAACCAACATTATAGGCATTCCATCCATTATTAAACCACAAAGGAAAATACATGTACCATTAGCAATTAATGAACCATTTAAACACTAGGTGTACAATGTTTGTGTAACACTGCAACGTTAGATTACACTACACAATATTTGTGTCAGAAGGACATTAGACAATGTTTTAGTATGATCATTTTGATATGAATAATATATATATATATATATATATATTACATGATTATAACTTATAAAGTAATTATATATGTTCATATCATACTAAATGCATATCAAGTTAATTAGTAGGTACCCTAAAAATAAGTTATCCAATGTTACACTAATCACTGTATTTGCAAGAAAAGAAAAGAACAAAAACCAAAAATGAAAAATTTGAATGAAAGGTTAAGTCTGACCAATCTGTAGAATCAGAAACGACGGCATCATACCACATAACTACATGCGATAGACACAAGTAGTTTGGTAAAGTCTACAGGTATGTCATAACGTATTTTGACCTTGTGATTTCGCGGATCATGTTATGATTGTTTTCGATAATAATCTTGCCGCTGGCCGTCCAACAGTCATTTATCTGTTTTGCGTTTTTAAGTTTTATGGTTTCAAACGCTAGTCTGGAGGACTTTGTCGTGAGGTAATCGTTGAGGTAGGCGCGATTTTCAATAGGGCAGGTTTTGTTTAAATCTGTGAGACCGCCCCTGGCGTGATACACAACATCTCTACAGTGATCACATCGAAAGCGAACAATGGTAGTTCTGGATTTCGTCTTCCCGTCGACAAATCGGCCAAGTCTATGGCAGCTTTCCAGATCACTGAGCACAATGTGAAAGGTGACGTGCATTTTGTTGTTGTTAATATCGATTTCTTCCTAGTTTTCACCACGCAAGTCATTGCAAATGCCACTGATGCGGAGATTGGGTCGTCGGGTGTACTGATGGAACAAATACAGTTCATCCTCCGGAGTTACTACCTTTTTCTCAAGACGTTCGATTTTATTGTCAGTCAATTGTTCGGTGAGAGTGACAATTTGTTTATTAACTGTGTCAATCTTCTGGAATAAATCATGTGGAAACTGAATTTCTTTCAGTCATTTGACAATTCTCTCATACTGCAATAAGGATAGCATTTGCGAAATCAAATCGCTGCCAATGTCAGCTGAGCCACCACTGGCGACTGGCTCAAAGTCCAGTTTGCTGTCTTTTCTTCTGGGCATGGCGGCGATTGTACGTGTATGTGTGTGAAGCAATGTTACAAGGCGTGGTCGTGGTCGATATTGGGGGTTTTCGATATTGCAGGTGAGAAATCCTACCTTCAACGAAATACACAGCGACAGTGTTGGGTCGTCTCTTTCGTCGAGGTATTGTTAATTCTTCTGCTAGTTTTGTAGTGGCTATAGTATAATATACATTCGTCACCTTCGATGTGTGGCCGGCAGGACCTTTCTAGCACTTAGATAACAACGCCATTTTATATTGGATGATGTCTGCTCTGATGTTGCTTGTCCTGCTAATGATGACTTTTCTCTTTTCTGTGTCGTACAGTGCCTCTATGTTGTAACCTCTGAGGACCTGCCACAGTCCATCATGCCAGACTTTGTCAAATGCTTTCTTGAAGTCTACGAAGTTGTGAAATAGATCTCGTTGGTGTTGTAGATGTTTCTGTATGAAGACTCTGGTGTTGAAAATCATCTCGATTGTGCTCCACACATGTCACCCTTCAATGGAATCACAAAGCCTACTCAAAATAAACAGTCTTCCTAAACTACCGACAATACGGAAGACGCTACATCACGGGGACCGAATATGTGTAATTGTACACTTTTTGTCGTTTTGCTGATGTAAGTGTGGCGCCACACGATGGATCATTATGAGCTACGTTGGGTGAATGATAGTGGCGCCACATAGTGAACACAGACCATATATAACACCTAGAGGAAGATTGACCAGGCTGGTGGAGTTACAAAACAGTGCTTGGATCCAAATGTAAGCAACTGTTAGAAAGGCTGGGGCGCTGGAACAATTGCTTCGTTTCATTATAACAGGAAATATACTGACTTAAATCCATTTATCTTATTAGGAAACATGCGTATGTATCTGCCGTTGCTGGATGGTGTAGCACAAATCAGATACATTACGACATAGTCCAACAAAGGGTAGCAGATAAAGGTTAAACATATAAAATTAGAAATGGTAATGCTGTTCAGTACTTGGTGTTTTCTTCGTTTTGTATTACAAGCTATTTTTTGTTCATAGCTTCTCTTTTAATTAATAATTACTTAGTATCCAATGATCTAATGTGTTAGACTTAGTTTTGTCCTCACAGAAAGAATTAGTTGACAATGTCAAGATATGTGAGCCACTGGGGAGTAGTGATCACAACCAGATACATTTTACCATCAACGTAAAATCAGAAAGGAATAGTAAAAAGCAGTATAGGAGAAATTTCCACAAAGGAAGGTATAAGGACATGAGGAAATATTTAGCAAAGATAGACTGGAATAACACACTGAAGAATAAGACAGCAACCGAATGCTGGAATATCTTAAATAGTGAAATTAAGTGCATAGTCGATAAATTTGTACCTTTCAAAAAACAAGGGAAACGGTCTAAAAAGAAACACTTATCGAAAGAAGCCATTAGAAAAATTAAGTATAAACAAATGATGTGGAAGTCATATAGATGTACTGGAAATGACTACAACATTTATAAAGAAGCACTTAATCAAGCCACAGCGAGAGAAGCTATGAGAAAAAAATTAGCTAGTAATATAAAACATGACAGTAAGAGTTTGTATGCGTATATTCGAAGCAAACAGAAAGTTCAGGATAAGGTCGGTCCTCTAGAAGATAGTGCTGGAAATACAATATCAGAGGGATTCTTAATGGCAGAAGACCTGAATGAGTATTTTAGTTCAGTGTTTACCAGGGAAGATATTAGTTCACTGCCAGTACCAGAGGCTAAGTTCAAGGGGGCAGATTCATACTATTTAGGACAGTTAGTTGTAACATCGGAAATGGTAGCTAAGAAAATAAGGGCTATGAAGGATAATAAATCACCAGGAGTGGACGGGATTCCGCCCAAACTACTATTGGAAATTGTAGAACAAATTAGCGCACCGCTTGCAACAGTTTTCAATTTGTCATTAGAAGAGGGAGTGGTTCCTTTAGAATGGAAAGAGGCAAACATTATACCGTTATTTAAAAAAGGTTCGAGAAACAAGTCAGAGAACTATAGACCAGTGAGTTTAACATCAGTGATTTGCAAATTATTAGAAAGACTAATTAAAGATCACATGGTGGATTTTCTTGTTAAACATAACTTGATAAACCCATCTCAACATGGGTTTTTAAAAGCGAGGTCACGCTTAACAAATATGTTATGTTTTTTGGAAGACATCACTAGGTGGGTAGATGAGGGATCACCAGTAGATATCATCTATTTAGATTTTCAAAAAGCTTTCGACAAAGTACCACATCAAAGATTACTCCTTAAGCTAAAGGCCCATGGCATAGGAAATGGTATAATAAACTGGATAGAAAAATGGCTGAATGACAGAAGACAACGTGTAGTAGTTGATGGGGAGGCTTCAAACTGGAAATCGGTATTGAATGGGGTACCACAGGGATCAGTACTAGGACCTATATTATTCTTAATATATATCAACGATTTGGACGATGATATAACAAGCAAGGTGTTAAAATTTGCGGATGATACAAAAGTGTTTAGAAGGATTAAAAGTGATGGAGACAGACAGCATTTACAAGATGATCTTGATAGGTTGATCAAATGGTCTGAAAAGTGGCAAATGCTGTTCAATTTTAGGAAATGTAAATGCCTCCACACAGGTCATGGGAATGAAGAGGTAAAATATAAAATGGGGGGTACTGTTCTAAGTACTACTGTAAAAGAAAAGGACTTAGGGTTAACCATTAGTGCTGATATGAAGGTTTCAGAGCAGTGCGGAATTGCAGCGTCAAAGGGAAATCAAATCCTTGGATTAATTAGGCGAAATATAGCGTATAAGAAAAAAGAATTAATAGTACCGCTGTACAAAACAATAGTGAGGCTTCATTTAGAATATTGTATACAAGCATGGAGGCCATATCGCAAGAAGGACATATATATGCTAAAAAGAGTACAGAGGAGAGCGACTAAAATGATACAAAATCTGAGGGATCTTAGTTACGAAATACGCCTAAAAGAATGCGGTTTAACAACACTAGAGACCAGGAGATTGAGAGGAGATCACATAGAAGTGTTTAAAATATTGAATGGTTATGAAAATATTGATAGAAACATTTTTTTCTCAGTTAAGAAAGATAGAAGGACCAGAGGACATGAAGCTACATTAGTAAAGGAGCAGTGTAGATTAGATATAAGAAAGTTCTCATTCTCACAAAGGACTGTAAATGAATGGAACATATTATCTCCTGATTGTGTTGGTGCTAGTAGCGTGAATATGTTTAAAAATAAAATCGACACACACCTTAAAAAGGCGGGATACATGTAGATAAAAAGTATTGGACTCTCGATAAGCCAAAAGGCTTCCTTGTCCAAATGCCATCCAGAGTAATTTTCTGGATGGCAATCTTGTTAAATCTTGTTGATCTGTTCGTCCTGTGGATGAGTCGAGTTTCACGAACGACGGTCACGGTGGTTGTCCATTCGTGTTTCTGTTTATTACCGTGTTTCTATCAATTGTTTGAGATATATGGTTATTGAATAAACTGGCAGGACCCTGATAAATTGATATGTATTGTATGGTAAAGTCGATCCTCCTCAAAAATCTCATGTCACTCTTCAGGGTTCATCCTCATTTCACACAATAGTAATGTAATATAATTTTACCTTTAATGATAATTAGTGTGTACTTTGCACATACAGTTAATTCATTAATTAATTAATTCATTCATTCACCCATTCACATACATACATTCATACATACATACATACATACATACATACATTCATACATACATATATACATGCATGCATGCATGCATACATACATACATTCTACGCAGAGGCAACGTTGAGAGAAAACGAGGGAACCCGGTTTCGAATCCTGTGCTGCCGTTTAGAAACTTCATTCACTCCACGTTGCTTCAGTTAACAGCTGCCTGAATGAGTACCTATCTATAAACAATTTTATATATACATTTGTGTAAGAATGGTTTTCGTGCGTTAATTGCAGTTGAATGCTTCCCCTAGACGGTATTGGACTGAACACATCTGCGAGGGACTAAAGTGTAAAGCGCTTTGAGAATTCTTATTAACTGATGCTGCGCGATTTAACACCAGTTTTATATATATATTATATATAAATGCATACATACATATTCAGAAAGAAGAGAGATAGAGAGAGAGAGAGAGAGAGAGAGAGAGAGAGAGAGAGAGAGAGAGAGAGAGAGAGAGAGAGAGAGAGAGAGAGAGATAGACAGACAGACAGACAGACAGACAGATTGAGAGACAGACATACAGACAGAACACGGTGGGAGACGGGACAGACATAGGAACATGGACACGAAGGGAAAGAGATTTATACAGGAAAAGACGCAGATGTACAGACACGAGTATTGTTTTCATTTGTTGATCATACTCCAAGATCAATTCACAAATCAATATCGAGCTATTAAGCACACGGTCAGCTGCACAACACTTTGTACTGACAACATCGTTTAAACTGTAATTCACGACAACACGACATCCGAACAAACAGACAAAACCACACAAGTCCACAGTACGTATGTGTTTGTTTTACCAGGATAGACATCTACAGCCGTTTTGAAAGTGCAAATATTTGATTTGAGTCCCCAGTGTATAATATATGTGATACTAATATCGTGTAACCATGGTGAAACAGCTATCAAAAACTAATTGTTTCAAAAGTGTGGTAACAATAACAACAGTAATATTAATAAACTTTTATAACTTCGATACACTGAGAAATCTGAGCTCAGAGGCGCAACATACAAGAATCATTAGAGGTAATCATAAACCAGGCCTCGCAATGGTAATCACTAGAGCTAGGTACCGCCGAAGGTGTACGGTGGGAATGCAATTTGAAACAAATACGTCTGGAGTTTATCACGAAAGGTAGCTTTACTTTCAGATGAATTTAAAGTGACTGGGAGATCATTCAGAATGCTGGATACAGCTAGAGAAAATAACATTTGCCTTTGTTAAGCTTAGTTTTAGGGGTAACAAGTTTTTGTGAAACAGATGAACTTAGGTTCCTACAGATATATGAAAAACGCAGGAGACTAATCAAATAGGATGTGTGTTGTTTCGAAATGAGGCACCATGTAACAGCGGCTAACGTGAACGTTATTAAATACGCAACCGCCCGTCCATCAGCAGGTTTTTTCAGACCAAGTTGTGCTTCTGGTTGAACGGGTGGTGGCCTCTCCTCGGGGCCATTGCCATGTCGTGTGCTAGACGTCTGACATCAGTAGGAATGTGTCCATACAAGGCCCTCGCCATTGTGTGGATATGGATATGAGTTTCCAGTTCAACTTTCAGCGGCTGCGTCGACGGGGAAATCATCATTACCTTCCCATGTGTGGCTACAAAAGAATAATGATGTCTGCGGATCGTGCCAAAGCGGCGGGCCAAAACGCCTGCCTAGGCTTATTGCAACAGTACTATTTTTATAAGTAGGTGGAGTCAAAGTGGCCGACATTAAAAAAAAATATTATTTGGTGTATAAATATTAAAAAGTAATTCAAGCTCGCCAGTTTAAAGTCTTGTTTTTACGCATTCCAAATATGCATGAACATTAAAGATGGCTGCTATATTTTCAAAACGGACGCCATGTTAACATATTATTTGGTGTATAAATATTAAAAAGTAATTCAAGCTCGCCAGTTTAAAGTCTTGTTTTTAAGCATTCCAAATATGCATGAACATTAAAGATGGCTGCTATATTTTCAAAACGGACGCCATGTTAACATTACTGTTAATTTTCAGTTTTCACAGTGACTCATCATGGAAAAGTCTGCATTGCATTCAAAGTACATGTCAATGTATATTTTGCAATTGATATGTTTCCTGAATATGTCCTTACAATTACACATGCTATTCCTGATACATACTGATACACAGTGCTACACAGGTGATACTACAACGAAAGCATTTTAAATCTTCGATTTTATTAAATACCCGGATAATAGCAGGACCCCATATTTCTAGAAATATGGTCACTCCCGGAGTGGTACCCGTGGACACAGCGACAGTTTTATTCATATTTTATTGTTGCACCCATATTAATGTTTGTTAACTTACTCCACAATTCGCAAATATAATTTTACTCATTGTTCTGCCGTCCATAATAAAGTATTTCGATAATATAGATTAATGTAATATAAAATCTAGAATATATTGGAACCTCTTTTGGCTGGCGCCGCGTTGTGCCCATCCAACTGAAGGGAACTGTTATCGATCCTTCATTGTGGGTGAAAAAAGGTCACGCATTGCATAGCGTTGAGCTGCCAGATACAGCAACATGACCGTCGTCTCGGAGAACGTTCTACATAATAATACATTAGATCTTTGTTTGAAATTGTGTGCGAATACGGCGTTATTGTGGTGAACAGGTGGGGGCTGATCGGTGCAGTTGAAAAACGTCATTAATAATTCAGTAGTATTCTATGGGGGATTGGCATTGAAATGTCTGAGGTCGTGTTGTGGTGCCTGTTACAAGCGGCTCTGGGAAATTAAAGCGGCAACAACAAAAAAGCTACATGTTTCCTCGAACAAACCAGTCTGAGAATAAATGGTGACACAAAAATGGGAAGTCCACAGCTGAGATGACTGAATGCGAGAAGGGTGAATTCTTGACAGACGATGAAAGATGTAGTGGAAGAAAAATAACAAAAAGAACAGAACACCAGTGGAGTAATAAATGCTCTCGGTGCCCTTATCCAAAATAGAATTTGGCGCCACACCACCCGCATCCCCACCCCCCACCCCAAGCCGCTTGAACCTGTTATGATGGCTGCAGCTTGAATATTGCTTGCATGTATATATTGCACTTTTTGTTATCTAGAACATAATGTTGCCCCCAAACAAATCCAATAAGCTAACATCACCATCACAACCACCAACACAATCAGCAACAACAAAAGGAACACCACAAACATCAACAACAACACTAACAACAGCAACAGTACTACCAATAACATCATCACCAACATCACAAACATCACAAACATCACACCCTACACCAACGTCTCCACCTCCACCACCAGCACCATCATACCACATCCACAACCAACATCACATTCACCACCACCAACATCACATCCACCAACATCACCATAACCAACACCATATTCACAACCACCACCACCACCACCACCACCTCCCTCACTTTCACTGGTGGTAATTGTGCAGCAGCACTGTTGTTGGTCCAGTATTTTATTTCCAAATACGGGAATACAATTCGCTTGATAGTTTTATTATTCGTTTTCGACTGTAATGTTAATATAATATAATACTATTTAATATAATATACTATGCACATGAAAAGCTAGTTTTCGTTGGAAACCCTTAATCATACTGTGTGGACACATATGTTATTTGAATTGCGTGGGAAGTATTTACCTTCTGCTGGTCTGATTGGCGGCCCCAAGTTCTGCCTGTCCGACTAACGGAAACTTGCAACTCTTCACTTCATGTTGGCTCAAAAGTACTCCGCAGCGCAATATTTTCAACTGCCATTTATATCATATAGATCGTCGCAGAAAACAACTTCGATAGTATATGAGGTCTTTGTTTTAAATTGTTTATGAATACGGCGTTATGGTATGGCCGTTGTTCGGTGCAGTTGAAAAACATAATTAGTAATAATGAGTTAGTACTCTTGGAAGATTGACATTCAGATTTCAGAGGTCGTATTGCGGCGCCGTTTAAACGCGGCTCTGGAAAATTAGAGCGACAATAACAAAATAAGCTGCAAATTTGCGCGAATCGAAGAGTGTGAAAATAAATGGCGGAAAAGAAAGGGGAAGTTACCGATGATGCACAACAAATATCAGATCGTTTGACAGGTTCGCAACATGTTCTGGTTACAGGCCCGGTAGGCCCGTATTATGATAAGCTTGATGTTGATCACTGTCCAGCAGTGTAACATGTGCACACAAAAGGAAGATTACACGGCCCCTGTACACGGGGCACAGAAGGAAGAGTACACGGCCCCTGTACACGGGACAGAGAAAGAAGAATAAACGGCCCATGTACGAGGGGCACAGAGCGAAGATAAATAATTTAATTGTTGTCCAACAGAGCCACTGCAACCGCCGCCAGAACTACAACCACCACCAGAACCACAAACACTACCAGAACTACAACCGTTGCCAGAACTACAACCACCACCAGAACCACAACCACCACCAGAACCACAACCACTACCAGAACTACAACCTTTGCCAGAACTACAACCACCACCAGCACCACAACCACTACCAGAACTACAACCGTTGCCAGAACTACAACCACCACCAGAACCACAACCACTACCAGAACTACAACCGTTGCCAGAACTACAACCACCACCAGAACCACAACCACTACCAGAACTACAACCGTTGCCAGAGCTACAGCCACCACCAGAACCACAACCGTTGCCAGAACTACAACCACCACCAGAACCACAACCACTACCAGAACTACATGAATTTCTTTGCCTTTCTGTTCTTTTCCTCTTCTCTGGCTGTATCTGTCTGACTCTGCTACGACTGACTCTCTGGGAGCTGCATTGACGTCTGTGAGTGCTTCTGTTACTTGCGTGATGTGTGTGTTTTCTTCGACGAGTCTTTCTACAGCATTTCTCTCAGTGGTCTTTGGTTCCGCATGCATTGAATTTCTGTATTTACGTCCATGCGTGTGCACTGCCTGTAGTTCTCATGAACTCTGGGCCAATTTATGTAGCTGTGCATTACCCGCGATTATTGTTTCGTATTTTCGTCCTTCAGCCAGTGTGTCTGCTGTTGTGTATCTCCTAGGTTTTCCCAACAGGTCTTTACGAAAGCCATCATATGCGGTGTTGGCTATGATGAGCTCCAATTAATTCAACATCTGATAATTCACATTTAAGTGTTGGGTGCGTGCGCGTGTGACAAAATCATCAAGTGTCTCATGAGGCTTTTATCGATATCGCATAAGAAGCAGCCTGTGTTTAGGAAAGTTGTAGTTGGTTGTCAAAGAAATCCCATAACTGTGAAGGAGTTTTCTTTTGGTCATCAGTCAGACCGCTGGCATTTAGCCGCCTGAGGCCCTCGTCGCCTAAGCCTCTGCAGATTGTTCTCGCCTGCGCTATATCTGCTGTAATGTACTCATCCTCTAAGGAGAGTGTAATTTTTTGTTTAAATAACCCCAAAGCAACACCAAGATCTGCGCTGGACCAGTCCATGATTGCTATATGTGATGCCATGTTGTTATAACAGCAAGCGAGCAATGTCAATATCTGTTTACAGCAGCGAGCGTAACGTGCAACGCTGTGTTTATTAGCGTTGAGTGGCATGTCGTAATCAAGTTGAGTGCCGCGCCATTTGGAACACGCTAATAACAAATGTAATATTGCTTATCGGTTTGAAGCAAACAGACCATAATGCCATGTCACAGTTTTTCAACAGATGCAAGGCGTGTGTGCGTTTCACTTCGCTGCCACCAAAATGTGACACAGTGTTCTGCCCTTTTCAAAAGGGCAGGATGCCGTTTTAGTAAAAGGGCACATAGAGCGCGGTGAGCAGTTGTTAAATGGCACTTGCGACACGCGACTAAATTAAATACATGATATGTAGTAGCAGTGTACAGCAGTAGTTTAATATCATACTACATACATATAGTATATTATGGGAACATATATTTATGTGCTTTAATAATTTTATAGGCTCGGGCATTGTAGACAAAAAAATATTCAGCTTTACATAACTGTTTAATTTGTGTCAATCTGCATAATACACAGAGAATATTATGCAGGTAATATGTGTGCCAAAATTCCTTTGAGCGAGGTTTAACATAATTGAGATATACTGTTATGTTCGATTTTGAAAATTTTAAATGTATAAGCAACACAGTAATTTTGAAAAATGACATTTAGATAAATATAAATGTGGACAAATGGAATATTATAGTATATATAGACAATACAACATGTTTAATTTAGTAAAATTTGCATGTCTTAACCTTATTTAAGTTTTAGCTAAACACAATATTTAGTATGACATAACATTTTATGTATAAATTCACATCATATTTAATATTCCCATAGACTATTATATAGGCAAAAGGTTTGCAAAATATATCTGGGCTAGGCTGAAATTTAGATACAGAAATTTAGTTACATTGCCCTGCAAATAGTAAAAGGTGTAACTGAAAAAGTGTGATGTCATCCATTAAAATAATGCATAGCTAATTTTGTTTTATTTACACACAAAAAACACCGCCACACAATATCAATGATAACAATCAGTCAACAAACAGAAAAAAGTAACTATCACTAGTTGGTACCCCTCTGAAAAATAATTATTACATGTAGCTACTGTTAAACGAGTTGGCCAAAACAAGACGCTGACCGCCAGCCACCTTAGCACCCTTGGCTAGTCCACTACACACGCACGTGACGTTGTGACCTAGAAACGGGATGCCATGCATGAGCATGAACGCCTTCGTGTGCTGGCGGGTCATTGCATACTGAGGGGGAGTCGGTTGTTTTAACGCACCCATTACGCAATTATTCTTCAACTATGTTATACAAATGTTTTATTATTATTTATTATAAAGCATTTATACAGCGCCGTGTGTCCGGATAACAAATCTGCTCAAAGGCGCTGACAATCGTCGAGTATATGTAAAATTCATTAAATGACCTAAAACATATTGAATAGAATTATTAAATAGAAAGGTAAAAGAAAATTATTTAAAAGTAGCATATCAAAATTACATAAAATGTCGGTTAGATAAACCTGAATAAAAATAAATATATAAATATTTACAAGTTAATTGAATTAGCCGTTTAAATACCTAACATAAATAATGTGCTTAAATATAATAAAATAAATGTATATATATATATATATATATATATATATATATATATATAATATTCTCATTTAAAAAAAGTATAATGAATAAATAAATAACTGCAAATAAGTACATAACCGAATGTCAACATTGCACAAATGTCACTGATCCGGACTGCAAAGTTCTTTGAAGGTCTGTCGAAAAAGTATGTCTTTAAGAGTGATTTGAAAGTGGCAACGCAGTTTGCATACCAGACGATGATATATCGGAACAGTCAGCAGACCTTGTTCGGCTGATCTAAGTGATCTAGTCGGCGTGTAGGATGTCACGGGCGATGAAATGTACGCAGGGCCGAGATGGTGCACTGCACGATATACGAGCAGTAACAGCTTGAACTCGATCCGCTGGCGTATAGGCAACCAGTGTAGACGGTACATAAGAGGTGTTATGTGTTCTCGTCTCCTTGTCCGGGTAATGAGACGTGCTACGGAATTCTATACTATCTGCAGCTTACGCAAGTGCGTCTCCGACAGACCATATAACACTGCGTTGCCGTAATCAATACGTGACATGACTAAGGCGTTCACAATGGATCTGCAGGTATTGGTGGTAAGATATTTCCTAATCAACGCGATGCTTCGCAGGTGACAATATGTCACCCGGCAAACACGACGCACTTGATTCGTTGTCGACATAGTGTTGTCGAGTAAAACACCGATGTCGCGGATAACCGGCTTCGGCGAAACAACTCAGCCACATACACCAATGACATATATATCCAGGTTATCGTTATGGACAGGTGGCCGCTAACACAAGTTTTACTGTAAATATTTAAAAAATACATTTTAAATGCATAATTGATATAGAAATAACATATTTCGTTGACTTTCTGAACTTGAAAGAAAACTGTTTTGTCGTTGTTTACAAGTGTATGATTGTATAACATAATTTATCATGAACTATCGATTACACTGTCCTTTGATGTGTATATTGTGTAGAAGTCATATAGTAATAGCCTAACAGGCATCCTACTCAACGTGTTGTTGTTGAGCTGATCTTTTGTGTTGGTTGTTTGGATGCGTGCCCAAGTAGTATATCGCGTCAATAAGCGGGGTAACGATCCGTTTTTCCTTTGGAGCAAGAGCAAATGACGTCACTATCTAGATCAAGGACAAATATAAACGTCAAAGATTAAGGTCAAACGCCTAGGTCAATGTCAAACATCTAGGTCAAGGTCAGTTGTCAATTGATGGTTGCGCCATTGTATGCTGTTTGTATGACGTTGTACGCTGGTTCCAGTACATGTGACGCTTGTGTGTCGTACATCTGCTGGAATGTTCTCATCGGTAAGGTATTCCTTGAAGCACCTGTGTCGATCTTCAGCCGCAATGTACAGTCCTTTATATGGATCACTGGCGGTTTTATCTTCAGCTCTGTGTATGTCTTGTCGCGAGTTTTAGTGTAAATTTTATGTTGCCAAGTCTCTTTCAGCTTAGATTAACCGAGTAGAAGTCTTTTTGGTAAGTCTCACCATCGGTTTCATAGTCTGTTTCTACTGAGTTAAACTATTTGCCTTTCTGTTCTTTTCCTCTTCTCTGGCTGTATCTGTCTGTCTCTACTGCTGCATTAACGTCTGTGAGTGCTTCTGCTACTTGCCTGACGTGTGTGTTTTCTTCGACGTGTCTTTCTGCAGCATTTCTCCCAGTGGCCTTTGGTTCCGCATGCATTGCATTCATCGTGGTAGGTTGGACATAGACGGGGTTTATGGCTGGTTCCACAGTTTCTGCGTTGACGTCCATGCATGTGCACTGCCTGTAGTTCTCTTGAACCCTGGGCCATTGTATGTAGTTGTGCGTTACCCGCGATTATATCTTCGTATTTTCGCCTCTCAGCCAGTGTGTTTGCTGTTGTGTATCCTTTCGGTTTTCCCAACAGGTCTTGCGAAAGCCATTATATGGGGTGTTAGCTATGATGAGTTCCAACATGCGTTCGTTTAATTCAACATCCGAGAATTCACATTTAAGTGCTGGGTGCGTGTACGTGTGACAAAATCAACAAGTGTCTCATCAGACTTTAGTTTATATCGCATACGAAGCAGCCTGTGTATTCTGAAATTCACGTTTTAGTTGGTTGTCAAAGAAATCCCATAACTGTGAAAGAGTTTTCTTTTGGTCATCAGTCAGACCGCTGGCATTTAGTCGTCTGAGGCCCTCGTCACCTATGCCTCCTCAGATTTTTCTCGCCTGCGCTATACCAGCTGTAATGTTCTCATCCTCTAAGTACAGGGGTCAGGGTCATTTTTTTTTAAATAACCCAATATCATCACCAAGATTACAGCAGCGAGCGTAATGGCGGTAACGTCATACTGTGCATAGGTCATGCGAAGTGTGCGTGCAACGCTCTGTTTATCTAGAGTTGTGTGGCTTGCCGTAATCAGGTTAACTGCCGCGTCATTTGGAACACGCTAATAACAAACGTTATATTGCTTATAGGTTTGCCACAAACAGAACATAGTGCTATGTCACAGTTGTTCAACAGATAAAAGGCTTGTGTGCGTTTCATTTAGCTGCCACCATGATGTTTTGCGTCCGTTTCATTCAACTTGAGTTTTACAAACACAACTTCAATATGGCGACAGTGTTTTTCGGACTACTTCATCGTAATGTGTCATTACGCCGTGATGCTTCTAATACAATACAAAGGGACCAATATTACAACAAACACCAACACCGTAGCGAGCATCGAAAAGACAACCTAACTAAAGGCAACAATCCAATCAAACAGTCCTGATATAATATTCCTAGTTGAAACCAAAATAAATGAAAACCATCCAACGTACTAACTTCTACTACCTAATTACGAAGCCATCAGAAAGGACATAAATGTCCATGGCGGTTGAGTACTTATATAGCCTTTCGTAATGACATCATTGCAGAATCACTTCTAAACCTTAATTCAAATTGTGAAATAGTATGGACACAAATCCACTTTGCACGAAACAAATCCATATATATATTTTGCATCTTATTACTGACCTCATAATGACCATCTTCAATCTCATGAAGCTCTCCATGAATCTGTACCTGTACAGATCTCGACAAACTCCTCCTAACGTAGTCACAGCTGGAGACTTTAACCTTCCTGATATCAACTGGGGCAACCAACAAACCACTGACAATAGAAGAACCAGCAAGCATAAAAAACTTCTCGATAAATGAGTGACATAATTTGAACTTCAAAACATGGTGAACGACCCCACACGAGTCCATTCTGGCAATACTTGATCTAATACCTTAAATCCATCCATAATTATCAAAACGCCTGATATTAGTGATCATGAAGCTCAATCCTTCAGAACAGGAAACTACCACACAAAGTATATAAATCAGCAGACTTGGACAAACTTAAACATGGCATAACTCAATTAACAACGGAATACTTTGACATGGATGTAACAGCTACACTGATCAACAATACCATCCTTAGTCGCAACACCAAAGCAAAAACCACCTGCCCTGGATAACACGGAACATAATAGGAATGCAACGAAAACGCAACAAAAGCCACAAAAAAGCAAAACAATCTGGACTTAACAGCGACTGGGAAAATGTTAATGAACTCAGAAGGCGAGCCACTAAGGCTGCTGCCAAAACTTACAAAGACAATATAAACAACCAAATTGGAGACAGTCTAAAACAAACCCCAAACAATTTCTGGTCAATCATCAAAACAAACAAGCAAAAACATTGGCATTCCTACACTACAAGTAAACGAACAACCAATCTTCAACGACCATGACTAAGCAAATGCACTGAATAACAGTTTAGTTATGTGTTCACCCAGAAAATCTACCCTATTCCCCAATAAGCACCTTCCTCTCTTGAAATCGGGATAACTGTAGTAATTAAGCAACTGAAAAAATTAAACCAGAATAAAGCTATCGGACCAGACAAACTCCCAGCCAGAATTTTCAAAGAAACTACAGTGGAAATAGCCCCCATCATCACACACATCTTCCAACAGTCGTACAACACATGCAAACTCCCTGATGACTGGCTCCAAGCCCTAGTAACACCAATACACACATCTTCCAACAGTCGTACAACACATGCAAACTCCCTGATGACTGGCTCCAAGCCCTAGTAACACCATTACACACATCTTCCAACAGTCGCACAACACATGCAAACTCCCTGATGACTGGCTCCAAGCCCTAGTAACACCAATACACACATCTTCCAACAGTCGCACAACACATGCAAACTCCCTGATGACTGGCTCCAAGCCCTAGTAACACCATTACACACATCTTCCAACAGTCGTACAACACATGCAAACTCCCTGATGACTCGCTCCAAGCCCTAGTAACACCATTACACACATCTTCCAACAGTCGTACAACACATGCAAACTCCCTGATGACTGGCTCCAAGCCCTAGTAACACCAATACACACATCTTCCAACAGTCGCACAACACATGCAAACTCCCTGATGACTGGCTCCAAGCCCTAGTAACACCATTACACACATCTTCCAACAGTCGTACAACACATGCAAACTCCCTGATGACTCGCACCAAGCCTTAGTAACACCATTACACACATCTCCCAACAGTCGCACAACACATGCAAACTCCCTGATGACTCGCTCCAAGCCCTAGTAACACCAATACACACATCTTCCAACAGTCGTACAACACATGCAAACTCCCTGATGACTGGCTCCAAGCGTTAGTAACACCAATACACACAAAAACACAAATCTGACCCCGCAAACTACAGACCAATATCACTAACATGCATCCGCCGTAAAGTATTGGCACACATTATTCTAAGCAATGTGTGGAAACACTTGCACAAACACAACATCATTCTCCACTTTCAACATGGATTCCAGTCAATACTGTCTTGTGAATCTCAACTCATCGAGACAGTCCATGACTGGATAACTGCTGTGGACAACAAGACACAAATAGATGCAATCCTACTTGATTTTGCAAAAACGCCTCCTATCCAATTTCCAAACTAAACTCCTACGGAATAACTGGAAACACACAAAACTGGATCAGATCATTTCTGTCAAACCGTAAACAGAGAGTGTCAGTAAGTGGAGTTCTGTCAGATACAATAGATGTTACATCTGCAGTTCCACCGGGATCAGTCCTACAACCAGTCCACTTCCTTCTCTACATAAATGACATAAATGAAAGCATCCCATCTCCCATACGCCTCTTTGCAGACAACAGCATTATATATCGCAAAATCATCTCGAAACCGACCATGAAATTATTTAAACTGACCTGATCCAACTCCAAACATGGTCTGACAAATGGTAAATGGAATTGAACATTTCTAAATGTGTCCACCTCTCAATAACAAACAAAACTAAATCCAGACTACACTCATATTGACTCTTCGTCATGCCACACTCTACAGTATCGAGTCATGCATATCTCAGAGTAAAATTAGACATAGCTTCCAAATCATCAATAGTCCTAGGCATGATTAAAGGAACCCTTGGGGCATATCTGGAGTCGAAGAAATTGCGTGTAACATGCTAATCGGACAAAAACTTGAGAATGCATGTCCCATATGGAATCCACACACTGCCACTCAAATCAAGCACCTTGAAAAAATACAACAATGTGCTGCCAGAATTGTTAAAAACGATTATAGATGCCAAACCAACTCATCAGACCTTGTAACCACCCTAAGATGGCCAACGCTTGAACGACAGCGCATCATCAAACAAGCCATGACATTTTATAAAATGTTAAATAACATTATCAACATCAGCACCCGTTAGCCCAATGTTGGGCTGTTTGGAGTACAAATTAATTATGGTAATAAATATTAATTATCAAGTCATTTAACATTAATAATAACTTAAGTAATGAATAAGTCAGTATTGGCTAATAATTAACAAATGAACTTGATAGGCCGACATATTTCGATATAAGGCCATCATATCCATGATTACAAAGATATTTATCTAATTTACGCAAGACGTACAACCACATTAAATATGATAATACATATACATTAACCAGTCATTTATCAGTAACAATAAATTAAGAGTAAATATTGGGTAATTAGCTTACGAATTAGACATATGTCACATTTTAAACACTTCTCTTTCATTCGCCGCAGCAATATTTTCAACATAGACCAACTTAAACCTATATATCTGGCTAAAACAATAACTCCCCCCTAATGAATACTTCAATATTAAAATTGCGAATGAAACACATCTATATGTCATCAAATCGATTAAATGTAGCATAAATTTGTTAAAATTTCAGAAATAAGAAACAACATGAATAAAGTTCAGTCTACCACTAACACGATCCAACAGTGAATGAGATAAATTACCAGAAATATTCTTCAAACTGACCTGGTCCAACTCCAAACATGGTCTGACAAATGGTAAATGGAATTGAACATTTCTAAATGTGTCCACCTCCCAATAACAAACAAAACTAAATCCAGACTACACTCATATTCACTCTTCGTCATGCCACACTCTACAGTATCTAGTCATGCGTATCTCAGAGTAAAATTAGACATAGCTTCCAAATCCTCAAAAGTCCTAGGCATGATCAAAAGAACCCTTGGGGCACACCTGCAGTCGAAGTAATAGCGTACAACATGCTAATCCGACAAAAACTTGAGAATGCATGTCCCATATGGAATCCACACACTGCCACCCAAATCAAGCACCTTGAAAAAATACAACAATGTGCTGCCAGATTTGTTAAAAACGATTATAGATGCCAAACCAACTCATCAGACCTTGTAACCGCCCTAGGATGGCCAACGCTTGAACGACAGCTCATCATCAAACAAGCCATTACATTTTATAACATTTTAAATAACATTATCAACATCAGCTCCCGTTAGCCCAATATTGGGCTGTTTGGAGTACAAGTTAATTATGGTAATAAATATTCATTATCAAGTCATTTAACATTAATAATAACTTATTTATCTAATTTACGCAAGACGTACAACCACATTAAATATGATAATACATATACATTAACCAGACATTTATCAGTAACAATAAATTAAGAGTAAATATTGGGTAATTAGCTTACGAATTAGACATATGTCACATTTTAAACACTTCTCTTTCATTCGCCGCACCAATATTTTCAACATTTAACAAGATTGCCACCCAGAGAATTAACTCTAGGTAGCAGGTGGACAAGGAAGCCCTTGGCTTATCGAGAGTCCGACCCTTTTATCTATGTGTATCCCGCCCGTCTGAGGTATGTGTCGATTTTATTTTTAAACATATTCACGCTACTAGCACCCACACAATCAGCAGGTAATCTGTTCCATTCATTTACAGTCCTTTGTGAAAATGAAAACTTTCTTATATCCAATCTACTCTGCTCCTTTGCTAATGCAAGATCATGTCCTCTAGACCTTCTATCTTTCTTAACTGAGAAAAACATATTTCTATCAATATTTTCATAACCCTTCAATATTTTAGACACTTCTATCTGATCTCCTCTCAATCTCCTGGTCTCTAGTGCTGTTAAACCGCATTTTTTTTGGCGTATTTCATAACTAAGATCCCTCAGATTTGGTATCATTTTAGTTGCTCTCCTCTGCACTCTTTCTAGCATATCTATGTCCTTCCTGCGATATGGCCTCCACGCTTGAATACAATATTCTAAATGAGGCCTAACTATTGTTTTGTACAGCGGTATTATTAGCTCTTTTTCCTTATACGCCATGTTTCGCCTAATTAATACAAGGATTTGATTTCCCTTTGAAGCTGCAATTCCGCACTGCTCTGAAATCTTCATATCAGCACTAACGGTTAACTCTATGTCCTTTTCTTTTACAGTAGTACTTAGTACAGTACCCCCCAATGTAAATTCTACCTCTTCGTTCCCATGTCCTATGTGGAGGCATTTACATTTCCCAAAATTGAAACATAGACCAACTTAAACCTATATATCTGGCTAAAACAATAACTCCCCCCTAATGAATCCTTCAATATTAAAATTGCTAATCAAACACATCTATATGTCATCAAATCGATGAAATGTAGCATAAATTTGTTAACATTTCAGAAATAAGAAACAACATGAATAAAGTTCAGTCTACCTCTAACACGATCCAACAGTGAATGAGATAAATGACCAGAAATATGCCACCAAAACGCAAGTTAAAACAAACCAATACACAGGCGCTAATGAAAAAACCTGTGCTGAGTGGCTTTCTGCACATGCTGCAGGAACCAGCTGTGTGGCTGTCTGCACATGCTGCAGGAACCAGCTGAGTGGCTGTCTGCACATGCTGCAGGAACCAGCTGAGTGGCTGTCTGCACATGCTGCAGGAACCAGCTGAGTGGCTGGCTGCACATGCTGCAGGAACCAATTGAGTGGCTGTCTGTACATGGTGCAGGATCCAGCTGAGTGGCTGTCTGTACATGCTGCAGGAACCAGCTGAGTGGCTGTCTGTACATGCTGCAGGAACCAGCTGAGTGGCTGTTTTTACATGCTGCAGGAACCAGTTGAGTGGCTGTCTGTACATGCTGCAGGAACCAGCTGAGTGGCTGTCTGTACATGCTGCATGAACCAGCTGAGTGGCTGTCTATACATGCTGCAGGAACCATCTGAGTGGCTGTCTATACATGCTGCAGGAACCAGCTGAGTGGCTGTCTATACATGCTGCAGGAACCAGCTGAGTGGCTGTCTGCACATGCTGCAGGAACCAACTGGCAGGTTTTGTTGAAGTGCCTAATATCATTGTGACATTGATAGATTTGAGAGTCGGCCTTGATTGATGCAGTTTTAACTATAAGTAAGACAGTAGAAAGTTGAAATCCTGTAGGCCTGAGATAGTCAGCTTTTCATGCACTTCTATAAAACTATTAATAACGTATTTGCATTATCAAAACACTCAATAATGTAATAATAGGCTTTTATGGCATGAATTGTCTACACAAAGTGATGCCATCTGATGTGAGCAATCTAGGTATAGTGAGAGAGTACATGAAGCACAACTACATTCAACAAGACTGCCATCCAGAGCAAACTCCCTACATAAAAAGTATATTGTTTATTCCTTGGTTACCTGGTTCATTGTTATAACCACCCTTTTATATGTGCTGCACCTCGATCAAAGTCGATACATTAATTTCATAAGTCTACATTTCAGACTTACATAACGCCCACAATCCTGTGCAGTTTGAAAGTTATGTTCATGAAATGTGTACATTTTAAAACATTTTAAACACTTCTCTTTCATTCGCCGCAGCAATATTTTCAACATAGACCAACTTAAACCTATATATCTGACTAAAACAATAACTCCCCCCTAATGAATCCTTCAATATTAAAATTGCTAATGAAACACATCTATATGTCATCAAATCGATCAAATGTAGCATAAATTTGTTAAAATTTCAGAAATAAGAAACAACATGAATAAAGTTCAGTCTACCATTAACACGATCCAACAGTGAATGAGATAAATGACCAGAAATATGCCACCAAAACGCAAGTTAAAACAAACCAATACACAGGCGCTAATGAAAAAACCTGTGCTGAGTGGCTTTCTGCACATGCTGCAGGAACCAGCTGAGTGGCTGTCTGCACATGCTGCAGGAACCAGCTGAGTAGCTGCCTGCACATGCTGCAGGAACCAACTGAGTGGCAATCTGCACATGCTGCAGGAACCAACTGAGTGGCTGTCTATACATGATGCAGGAACCAGCTGAGTGGCTGTCTGTACATGCTGCAGGAACCAGCTGAGTGGCTGTCTATACATGCTGCAGGAACCAGCTGAGTGGCTGTTTTTACATGCTGCAGGAACCAGCTGAGTGGCTGTCTGTACATGCTGCAGGAACCAGCTGAGTGGCTGTCTGTACATGCTGCATGAACCAGCTGAGTGGCTGTCTATACATGCTGCAGGAACCATCTGAGTGGCTGTCTATACATGCTGCAGGAACCAGCTGAGTGGCTGTCTGCACATGCTGCAGGAACCAACTGGCAGGTTTTGTTGAAGTGTCTAATATCATTGTGACATTGATAGATTTGACAGTCGGCCTTGATTGATGCAGTTTTAACTATAAGTAAAACAGTAGAAAGTTGAGATAGGCCTGAGATAGTCAGCTTTTCATGCACTTCTATAAAACTATTAATAACGTATTTGCATTATCAAAACACTCAATAATGTAATAATAGGCTTTTATGGCATGAATTGTCTACACAAAGTGATGCCATCTGATGTGAGCAATCTAGGTATAGTGAGAGAGTACATGAAGCACAACTACATTCAACAAGACTGCCATCCAGAGCAAACTCCCTACATAAAAAGTATATTGTTTATTCCTTGGTTACCTGGTTCATTGTTATAACCACCCTTTTATATGTGCTGCACCTCGATCAAAGTCGATACATTAATTTCATAAGTCTACATTTCAGACTTACATAACGCCCACAATCCTGGGCAGTTTGAAAGTTATGTTCATGAAATGTGTACATTTTAAAACATTTTAAACACTTCTCTTTCATTCGCCGCAGCAATATTTTCAACATAGACCAACTTAAACCTATATATCTGACTAAAACAATAACTCCCCCCTAATGAATCCTTCAATATTAAAATTGCTAATGAAACACATCTATATGTCATCAAATCGATCAAATGTAGCATAAATTTGTTAAAATTTCAGAAATAAGAAACAACATGAATAAAGTTCAGTCTACCATTAACACGATCCAACAGTGAATGAGATAAATGACCAGAAATATGCCACCAAAACGCAAGTTAAAACAAACCAATACACAGGCGCTAATGAAAAAACCTGTGCTGAGTGGCTTTCTGCACATGCTGCAGGAACCAGCTGAGTGGCTGTCTGCACATGCTGCAGGAACCAGCTGAGTAGCTGCCTGCACATGCTGCAGGAACCAACTGAGTGGCAATCTGCACATGCTGCAGGAACCAACTGAGTGGCTGTCTATACATGATGCAGGAACCAGCTGAGTGGCTGTCTGTACATGCTGCAGGAACCAGCTGAGTGGCTGTCTATACATGCTGCAGGAACCAGCTGAGTGGCTGTTTTTACATGCTGCAGGAACCAGCTGAGTGGCTGTCTGTACATGCTGCAGGAACCAGCTGAGTGGCTGTCTGTACATGCTGCATGAACCAGCTGAGTGGCTGTCTATACATGCTGCAGGAACCATCTGAGTGGCTGTCTATACATGCTGCAGGAACCAGCTGAGTGGCTGTCTGCACATGCTGCAGGAACCAACTGGCAGGTTTTGTTGAAGTGTCTAATATCATTGTGACATTGATAGATTTGACAGTCGGCCTTGATTGATGCAGTTTTAACTATAAGTAAGACAGTAGAAAGTTGAGATAGGCCTGAGATAGTAAGCTTTTCATGCACTTCTATAAAACTATTAATAACGTATTTGCATTATCAAAACACTCAATAATGTAATAATAGGCTTTTATGGCATGAATTGTCTACACAAAGTGATGCCATCTGATGTGAGCAATCTAGGTATAGTGAGAGAATACATGAAGCACAACTACATTCAACAAGACTGCCATCCAGAGCAAACTCCCTACATAAAAAGTATATTGTTTAGTCCTTGGTTACCTCAATTTCATTGTTATAACCACCCTTTTATATGTCCTGCACCTCGATCAAAGTCGATACATTAATTTCATAAGTCTACATTTCAGACTTACATAACGCCCACAATCCTGTTAGTTTGAAAGTTATGTTCATGAAATGTGTACATTTTAAAACAAAATATCCATTTTGTAAACAGCAGCTATTACCTTTTATTATTTTGAATTTGGCTTGGTACTAAGCTTCTGGCCAAATTTTGGACAATATACAACTTATTTAGCTAACTCCATCTTCATCGGTCGGCCAGGGTTAGACCGTATATGCTGCTCATAATACATGTCTACTTGTATTAAACAAGCAACCACCCTTTAATTAAGTTATTAACCGTAGGATTAATAATTTAGTTCAGTTAAATAACATATCACCCATGTTTTGCTAATTGCAGACACTTACTTGAAAGTTGAAGATTGCATGAAGTACACAAGTTGAAACATCCGAGTTGACTGCGCCAAGGAGCTCAAAGCAAAGAGGAGGCTAGACGGTTATGGACAGGTGGCCGCTAACACAGGTTTTACTGTATATATTAAAAAAATACATTTTAAATGCATAATCAATATAGAACTAACATATTTCGTTGACTTTCTGAACTTGAAAGAAAACTGTTTTGTCGTTGTATACAAGTGTATGAATGTATAACATAATTTATTATGAACTATCGATTACACTGTCCTTTGATGTGTATTTTGTGTAGAAGTCATATAGTAATAGCCTAACAGGCATCCTACTGAACGCTGGTTCCAGTACATGTGACGCTTGTGTGTTGTACATCTGCTGGAATGGTCTCATCGGTAAGCTGTTCCCTGAAGCACCTGTGTCGATCTTCAGCCGCAATGTACAGTCCTTTATATGGATCACTGGCGGTTTTATCTTCAGCTCTGTGTATGTCTTGTCGCGAGTTTTAGTATAAATTTGATGCTGTCAAGGCTCTTTCACCTTAAAGTAACCGAGTAGAAGTCTTTTTGGTAAGTCTCACCATCGGTTTCATAGTATGTTTCTACTGAGTTAAACTCTTTGCCTTTCTGGCCTTTTCCTCTTCTCTGGCTGTATCTGTCTGACTCTGCTACAACTGACTCTCTGGGAGCTGCATTGACGTCTGTGAGTGCTTCTGTTACTTGCGTGATGTGTGTGTTTTCTTCGACGTGTCTCTCTACAACATTTCTCCCAGTGGCCTTTGGTTCCGCATGCATTGCATTCATCGTGGTAGGCTGGACATTGACGGGGTTTATGGCTGGTTCCACAGTTTCTGCGTTGACGTCCATGCATGTGCACTGCCTGTAGTTCTCTTGAACCCTGGGCCAATGTCTGTAGTTGTGCGTAACCCGCGATTATAGCTCGTATTTTCGCCTCTAAGCCAGTGTGTTTGCTGTTGTGTATCCTTTCGGTTTTCCCAACAGGTATTTGCTAAAGCCATTATATGGGGTGCTGGCTATGATGAGTTCCAACATGCGTTCGTTTAATTCATCATCCGAGAATTCACATTAAAGTGCTGGGTGCGTGTGCGTATGACAAAATCATCAAGTGTCTCATCCGACTTTTGTTTATATCGCATACGAAGCAGCCTGTGTATTCTGAAATTCACGTTTTTAGTTGGTTGTCAAAGAAATCCCATAACTGTGAAGGAGTTTTCTTTTGGTCATCGGTCAGACCGCTGGCATTTAGTCGTCTGAGGCCCTCGTCGCCTATGCCTCCTCAGATTTTTCTCGCCTGCGCTATACCAGCTGTAATGTTCTCATCCTCTAAGTACAGGGGGTCAGGGTCATTTTTTTAAAAATAACCCAATACCATCACCAAGATTACAGCAGCGAGCGTAACGGTGGTAACGTCATACTGTGCATAGGTCATGCGAAGTGTGCGTGCAACGCTGTGTTTATCTAGCGTTGTGTGGCATGCCGTAATCAGGTTAACTGCCGCGTCATTTGGAACACGCTAATAACAAACGTTATATTGCTTATGGTTTGCCACAAACAGAACATATTGCTGTGTCACAGTTGTTCAACAGATACAAGGCATGTGTGCGTTTCATTTAGCTGCCACCATGATGTGTTGCGTCCGTTTCATTCAACTTGAGTTTTACAAACACAGCTTCAATATGGCGACGGTGTATTTCGGACTACTTCATCGTAATGTGTCATTACGCCGTGATGCTTCTAATACAATACAAGGAGTCCAATATTACAACAAACACCAACACCGTAGCGAGCATCGAAAAGACAACCTAACTAAAGGCAACAATCCAGTCAAACAGTCCTGATATAATATTCCTAGTTGAAAGCAAAATAGATGAAAACCATCCAACGTACTAACTTCTACTACCTAATTACGAAGCCATCAGAAAGGACATAAATGTCCATGGCGGTTGAGTACTTATATAGCCTTTCGTAATGACATCATTGCAGAACCACTTCTAAACCTTAACTCAAATTGTGAAATAGTATGGACACAAATCCACTTTGCACGAAACAAATCCATATATATACTTTGCATCTTATTACTGACCTCATAATGACCATCTTCAATCTCATGAAGCTCTCCATGAATCTGTACCTGTACAGATCTCGACAAACTCCTCCTAACGTAGTCACAGCTGGAGACTTTAACCTTCCTGATATCAACTGGGGCAACCAACAAACCACTGACAATAGAAGAACCAGCAAGCATAAAACAATTTCTCGATAAATGAGTGACATAATTTGAACTAAACATGGTGAACGACGCCACACGAGTCCATTCTGGCAATATTCTTGATCTAATACCTTAAATCCATCCATAATTATAAAACCGCATACCACCCCTGATATTAATGATCATGAAGCTCAATCCTTCAGAACAGGAAACTACCACACAAAGTATATAAATCAGCAGACTGGGACAAACTTAAACATGGCATAACTCAATTAACAACGGAATACTTTGACATGGATGTAACAGCTACACTGATCAACAATACCATCCTTAGTCGCAACACCAAAGCAAAAACCACCTGCCCTGGATAACACGGAACATAATAGGAATGCAACGAAAACGCAACAAAAGCCACAAAAAAGCAAAACAATCTGGACTTAACAGCGACTGGGAAAATGTTAATGAACTCAGAAGGCGAGCCACTAAGGCTGCTGCCAAAACTTACAAAGACAATATAAACAACCAAATTGGAGACAGTCTAAAACAAACCCCAAACAATTTCTGGTCAATCATCAAAGCAAACAAACAAAAACATTGGCATTCCAACACTACAAGTAAACAAACAAACAAGTTTCAACGACCATGACAAAACAAATGCACTGAATAACAGTTTAGTTATGTGTTCACCCAGAAAATCTACCCTATTCCCCAACAAGCACCTTCCACTCTTGGAATCGGGATAACTGTAGTAATTAAGCAACTGAAAAAATTAAACCAGAATAAAGCTATCGGACCAGACAAACTCCCAGCCAGAATTGTCAAAGAAACTACAGTGGAAATAGCCCCCATCATCACACACATCTTCCAACAGTCGTACAACACATGCAAACTCCCTGATGACTGGCTCCAAGCCCTAGTAACACCAATACACACATCTTCCAACAGTCGCACAACACATGCAAACTCCCTGATGACTGGCTCCAAGCCCTAGTAACACCAATACACACATCTTCCAACAGTCGTACAACACATGCAAACTCCCCGATGACTGGCTCCAAGCCCTAGTAACACCAATACACACATCTTCCAACAGTCGTACAACACATGCAAACTCCCTGATGACTGGCTCCAAGCGTTAGTAACACCAATACACACAAAAACACAAATCTTACCCCGCAAACTACAGACCAATATCACTAACATGCATCCGCCGTAAAGTCTTGGCACACATTATTCTAATCAATGTGTGGAAACACTTGCACAAACACAACATCATTCTCCACTTTCAACAGGGATTCCAGTCAATACTGTCTTGTGAATCTCAACTCATCGAGACAGTCCATGACTGGATAACTGCTGTGGACAACAAGACACAAATAGATGCAATCCTGCTTGATTTTGCAAAAACGCCTCCTATCCAATTTCCAAACAAAACTCCTACGGAATAACTGGAAACACACAAAACTGGATCAGATCATTTCTGTCAAACCGTAAATAGAGAGTGTCATTAAGTGGAGTTCTGTCAGATACAATAGATGTTACATCTGCAGTTCCACCGGGATCAGTCCTACAAATATCCCATCTCCCATACGCCTCTTTGCAGACAACAGCATTATATATCGCAAAATCATCTCGAAACCGACAATGAAATTCTTCAAACTGACCTGATCCAACTGCAAACATGGTCTGACAAATGGTAAATGGAATTGAACATTTATAAATGTGTCCACCTCCGAATAACAAACAAAACTAAATCCAGACTACACTCATATTCACTCTTCGTCATGGCACACTCTACAGTATCTAGTCATGCGTATCTCAGAGTAAAATTAGACATATGTTCCAAATCCTCAAAAGTCCTAGGCATGATCAAAAGAACACGTGGGGCACACCTGGAGTCGAAGTAATAGCGTATAACGTGCTAATCCGACAAAAACTTGAGAATGCATGTCCCATATGGAATCCACACACTGCCACCCAAATCAAGCACCTTGAAAAAATACAACAATGTGCTGCCAGATTTGTTAAAAACGATTATAGATGCCAAACCAACTCATCAGACCTTGTAAGAGCCCTAGGATGGCCAACGCTTGAACGAAAGCGCATCATCAAACAAGCCATGACATTTTATACAATTTTAAATAACATTATCAACATCAGCACCCGCCAAGCCTTCTAACACAGTCAAGAAACCGTGGCCACTACTTATCTCCTAGGTGCCGCATCAATGCAACTGTCTTCTCCTTCTACCCCTCCAAGCAGTTCGTACAAGGAACATGATCCCATTGCAAATAATTGAAATAGAAAGCCCCATTGCATTTAAAACAGTCATCATAAACCTTCCATTCTCCAGACTCAATTACCTTAACTGCCTTTAAAATAAATTATTTATTTAAGCTGCCTACAGCGCATGCACTGAAACACCACAAACTCCTATGTTAACCCAATATTGGGCTGTTTGGAGTACACATTAATTATGGTAATAAATATTCATTAACAAGTCATTTAACATTAATAATAACTTAAGTAATTAATAAGTCAGTATTGGCTAATTAACAAATGAACTTGATAGTCCGACACATTTCAATATAAGGCCATCATGTCCATGATTACAAAGATATTTATGTAATTTACGCAAGACGTACAACCACATTAAATATGATAATAAATATACATTAACCAGTCATTTATCAATAACAATAAATTAAGAGTAAATATTGGGTAATTAGCTTGCGAATTAGACATATGTCACATTTTAGACACTTCTCTTTCATTCGCCGCAGCAATATTTTCAACATAGACCAACTTAAACCTATATATCTGGCTAAAAACAATAAATCCCTCCTAATGCATCCTTCAATGTTAAAATTGCTAATGAAACACAGCTATATGTCATCAAATCGATTAAATGTAGCATAAATTTGATAAAATTTCAAAAATAAGAAAAAACATGAATAAAGTTCAGTCTACCAGTAACACGATCCAACAGTGAATGAGATAAATGACCAGAAATATGCCACCAAAACGCAAGTTAAAACAAACCACTATACAGGCGCTAATGAAAAAACCTGTGCTGAGTGGCTTTCTGCACATGCTGCAGGAACCAGCTGAGTGGCTTTCTGCACATGCTGCAGGAACCAGCTGAGTGGCTTTCTGCATATGCTGCAGGAACCAGCTGAGTGGCTGTCTGCACATGCTGCAGGAACCAGCTGAGTGGCTTTCTGCACATGCTGCAGGAACCAGCTGAGTGGCTGTCTGCACATGCTGCAGGAACCAGCTGAGTGGCTGTCTGCACATGCTGCAGAAACCAGCAGGCAGGTTTTGTTGAAATGCCTAGTGTCATTGTGACATTGATAGAAATGACAGTCGATTTTGACTGATGCAGCTATAACTAAAAGTAACACAATAGAAAGTTGAAATCCTGTAGGCCCGATAGTCAGCTTTTCATGCACTTCTATTTTAGGGTACCTTTTACATTCTATAAAACTATTAATAACGTATTTGCATTAAAAAAAACTGAATTATGTAATTATAGGCTTTTATGACATGAATTGTCTACATAAAGTGATGCCATCTGATGTTAGCAACCTATGTATAGTGAGAGAATCCATGAACCACAACTAGATTCAACAAGACTGCCATCCAGAGCAAACTCTCTACATAACAAGTAGATGGTTTAGTCCTTGGTTACCCCACTCTCATTGTTATAATCACCCTTTTATCTATGTTGCACCTTGATCAAAGTCAATACATTAATTTCACAACTCCACATTTCAGGCTTATATAACGTCCACAATCCTATGCAGTTTGAAAGTTATGTTCATGAAATGTGTACATTTTGTTAACAAACCATCCAATTTGTAAATAGCAGCTAATACCACTCATTATTTTGAACTAACCTTGGTACTAAGCTCGTGGCCAAATTGTGGACAATCAACAACTGATTTAGCTAACTCCATCCTCATCGGTCGGCCAGGGATGAATCATATGCCCCTGATAATACATGTATAATAGTGGTGAAACAAGCAACCCCCATTAATTTAAATAAATGTCAAAAAAGGAAACAACATGAATAAAGTTCAGTCTACCAGTAACAAGATCCAGCAGTGAATGTGATCAATGGCCAGAAATATGCCACCAAAACACAGGTTAAAACGAACCACTATACATGCGCTAGTAACAAAAAAACTCTGTCCTGAGTGGCTTTCTGCACATGCTGCATGAACCACCTGAGTGGCTGTCTATACATGCTGCAGGAACCAACTGAGTGGCTGTCTGTACATGCTGCAGGAACCAACTGAGTGGCTGTCTGTACATGCTGCAGGAACCAACTGAGTGGCTGTATGTACATGCTGCAGGAACCAACTGGCAGGTTTTGTTGAAGTGTCTAATGTCATTGTGACATTGATAGATTTGACCGTCGGCTTTGATTGATGCAGTTATAACTAAAAGTAACACAATAGAAAGTTGAAATCCTGTAGGCTTGAGATAGTCAGCTTTTCATGCACTTCTATTTTAGGGTACCTTTTACATTCTATAAAACTATTAATAACGTATTTGCATTATAACAAACTCAATAATGTAATAATAGCTTTTTATGGTATGAATTTTCTACATCAAGTGATGCCATCTGATGTTAGTAATCTAGGTATAGTGAGAGAGTACATGAACCACAACTAGATTCAACAAGACTGCCATCCAGAGCAAACTCCCTACATAACAAGTAGGTGATATATTCATTGGCTACCCCAATTTCATTGTTATAACCACCCTTTTATTTATCCTGCACCTCGATCAAAGTCGATACATTAATTTCATAAGTCCACATTTCAGACTTAGATAACGCCCACAATCCTGTGCAGTTTGAAAGTTATGTTCATGAAATGTGTACATTTATTTAACAAAACATCCATTTTGTAAACAGCAGCTATTACCATTTATTATTTAGAATTTGGCTTGGTATAATTTCTAGGCCATACAGGTAGGCTGGTGTCACACATGCGCATAGTACTTTTCCCTTGAGTTTTCGCGATATGTGTCTGTCTCCCATCACACCTTCTACTTTCCTCCATGCATTCGCCGCTGCTTGTATTCTCCTGATAGTTTTCACTTATTGCGTTGAAACATGTATTTAGAGAAATAACTTTACTGTCCTCCCCGCTGGAAACCCAACCCTCTGAATTGTGAACCCTAATGGCGCCCTCTTCGGTGTGAAAAATATAACCCCAATCAATCTTGTGGCACCCCTGGAGTCGGTATTGGGAAAATATAAACCCCCCGTTTTGAAAAGCTGGCTACAGACAAATCTACGTGCACGTGTGCTACCACGGGAACGTGTTGCTACATAAGTTACATACTCTTGTGATGTGCACCGATTACATCAGAACAACGACAACCGGAGAGTCATGTTGACCACATACATGAGCACGGTGGACGTTGGCGATCACTCCGTCAAGTGGTGCTAAAAGGAGGCAGTCTGTTCCTAGTTGTTCATCTATTAATTAATATAGCGTTCTTAAGACTGTAATGTGTTGAAGGTGTACTGCCTGCCATATTGTGTTTAGTAAGCCCGGAACAACGTTTGTAATTTGGAAGGTACGACACCAAAGCATGTTCAAATAGTAAACAAAACATACGGCTTCAAAACAAGCTGTATTGGCTACGGCCGACTGTGGTTAAGTTAAATGCACTACCCTTCGTACAAGCGCAACGGTGCGTGTGGGCGTGGTCTGCGTACAGGCGCTCTGAAGCGAGTAATTGGAAAAAGCGTGACCCGTATTTTAACAGATGATATTGTAAAAGCAAGTAGAACGACGATTACAGGTATGTGAGGTTTTAACACGCCGTGTATTTCACGTACGAACATAGGCCTATTATATGTTTTACCAAAGGCAGGCCTTGAACATCTGCACTAGCACGAACTAAGACACTGGGCCACAGGATCGAACGTTTGTTGTTGGTATAAGAAAGCAAATTTAGAATTTATTTATGGAAATTCAACATTTACTTGATCCAATGTTTGGTATAAAAATGAAGAAAGGATAGGTTAATTAAAGATGTGCTTAAGCTAATCAGAGAAGATATAATTTACAGAGTTTAGCAAATCGTAATTAAGTCGAGCTAGAGGAGATTGTTTGTGTATAAGTTTGTCTCTTGAAACTCCGTAAATAATTGACGACGATTGTCAAAGTTATTTGACATAATATTTAACAAAATATCTGTTTTGGTTTTGATGCTTAAATGCATTGTGTGTGTCAGCTCATCCTCGGCAGTCAGGGAGTGATAGCTGACTTACACTACCCCTGGCAGATAGCCTACGACAGTCAGGGAGTGATAGCTGGCCTACACTACCCCTGGCAGATAGCCTACGACAGTCAGGGAATGATAGCTGGCCTACACTACCCGTGGCAGATAGCCTACAACAGTCAGGGAGTGATAGCTGGCCTACATTACCCCTGGCAGATAGCCTACAACAGTCAGGGAGTGATAGCTGGCCTACACTACCCCTGGCAGATAGCCTACAACAGTAAGGGAGTGATAGCTGGCCTGCACTACCCCTGGCAGATAGCCTACGACAGTCAGGGAGTGATAGCTGGTCTACACTACCCCTGGCAGATAGCCTACAACAGTCAGGGAGTGATAGCTGGCCTGCACTACCCCCGGCAGATAGCCTACGACAGTCAGGGAGTGATAGCTGACCTACACTACCCCTGGCAGATAGCCTACAACAGTCAGGGAGTGATAGCTGGCCTGCACTACCCCCGGCAGATAGCCTACGACAGTCAGGGAGTGATAGCTGGCCTACACTACCCCTGGCAGATAGCCTACAACAGTCAGGGAGTGATAGCTGGCCTACACTACCCCTGGCAGATAGCCTACGACAGCCAGGGAGTGCTAGCAGGCATACACAACCCCTGGCAGATAGCCTACGACAGTCAGGGAGTGCTAGCTGGCCTACACTACCCCTGGCAGATAGCCTACCTAATGTGCGGGAGTTCACTGGATTAGTTCTACAGTTCTACATTGCCCGTTGAACTGTCACTCCGCCGTGCCTTGCTGTGGCAACCACGAAGGACACATTCCAGCGCAATTTATTCTAGTTCAAAGGGCACGTCACGGGAAATCCATACATCTAATAATACCCGTTTGACCTTTCCCATAAGCGGCTGATCGGCCCTATGTTGTGAAATAATTAGTTCTACTTCTCTTACATGAAGCAAGAGCCTTAATTGGTAGCCCGAAACAAAAACGAAGCGAACACTCGTGCAGATGATATTATTGGCTGGGTTTATCTTTTCTGCCAGGGGGTACTGAGACTGGTGTGATCTGCCAGGGGGTACTAAGACTGGTGTGATCTGCCAGGGGGTACTGAGACTGGTGTGATCTGCCGGGGGGTACTGAGACTGGTGTGATCTGCCAGGGGGTACTGAGACTGGTGTGATCTGCCGGGGGGTACTGAGACTGGTGTGATCTGCCAGGAGGTACTGAAGCTGGTGTGATCTGCCAGGAGGTACTGAGACTGGTGTGATCTGCCAGGGGGTACTGATACTGGTGTGATCTGCCAGGGGGTACTGAGACTGGTGTGATCTGCCAGGGGGTACTGAGACTGGTGTGATCTGCCGGGGGGTACTGAGCCTGGTGTCATCTGCCGGGGGGTACTGAGACTGATTTGATCTGCCGGGGGGTACTGAGACTGATGTGATCTGCCGGGGGGTACTGAGACTGGTGTATGCAGATGTCGGCTACACATTCGTGAAGACACAGTAAATTGCCACGCCCTTTTATATATGCCTGATACACGAGAAGTTGTGATTTTCATGCGACCAAGCTACACTCGACTGGTTACACTCTGACCCATAAAGTTACACGGGAAAGGATGCAGTTTCCATTGTTCTTGTACATCTTTGTTCTCTTCCAAATTGTTAGTTTTTTTGTGACGCAAATGGTGTGACCATTTATTTAATGACGCTTGGGCGGATTTTAAAGTTATGTTCACATGTTCGCGTTAAATAGCTATTGATTAGGCTGCGGATTTCTAACAATACAGTAAATTGTGACGCCCTGTGGTAGCTTTTGTACACATATTATACCATCAGTTGCTTGAGACACGACAGGTTGTGATTTTCCTGCGACGACATCCAAATGTTAACAACACTAAAATTCACCAACCAGAAAATAACAAGAAAACGTTTCCAATGTTTTAAAATAGCATAATGTGTAATTTCATTTTATAAATAAATAAAAAGGCCTCACAGAGATGACTAAAAAATATCAGTCGTGTCTTATATGTTCAAAAGTTGCATAGATAATTTGGCGGCCATGTTGATAAAATTGTCGCCATCTTTTTTCAGGTGATTAATCGATTGGATTTGTAGTATGACGAAATGAACACTTCCAAGCATTGTTTCACCGTCAGCTTGTATCACCATTTTAACGACAAGAACGTGCTATTACAGAGAAAACAATGTGGTTGATTAATCAATTTTAAAATGGCTACCAGTTCCCCAAAATGACAAAATATACATCTTACCTACGTTCTTGTAAAGAACAAACAAAACTACATCCATAAATCAGCACTGATTAGCATTAACTGAGCAACATATCACTCAAATCGGACAAGGATATAAATCTTATATATCGAAATTGGGTATTGGTAGGATCAATTGGCGGGCATTTTGTAATACAATTGTCGCCATGTTGATTTTAATGGTGACTATTCGATTGTTTTTTTTAAATGACTCAATGATAATATCCATATGGAATTTTGTTTTGTATATTACCGTTTGAACGACAGTTATGTTATAATATTTAATTGTATGGAGAAAATAACGAAGCAGAGATAATCATTTCAAAATGCCTGCCATTAAAAAAAATGGTGAAGGAAAATCCCAAGTACAGTGTTTTAAATCTAGAAATCCACATTTATGAGAATCTATGACATTTACATGACACACACGCACACACAAACATAAATACATCGGTTGGCTTATATTGTATTCCAATTGCTTAGTGTTTCCCCATTTAACCACAGGTAGTGTACTTAGTAGTGTGGTGTTAACACAGGTCTGTGTGATGTGTCTGGTGTCATAGTGTAGTGTGGTGTTAACACAGGTCTGTATGATGTGTCTAGTGTCGTAGTGTAGTGAGTAGTTTGTAGTGCATGCGCTTCACACTCTCGGTTTCCCTCATAGGGGTTAAAATGGACACGAGTGCGCAAGCCTCCCGTGCTGGTACATAGCCTCTCCATAGAAAAGACTCTAGCATGACCTCTTTGTGGTATACCACGGTAACTGGGCACCTTACAGCCCCAGGCTAGTATGCTATTTATCTAGGAGAAGGACATATCTGATTCCAAACCTGGGCAGACCCATCTCATTAGCCTTGGCAGGGTCTAGGAGAAAGAAAACTCTTATTTCAAAACTATATACGCTGAGCAAGCAATGGATAAGTCCAATGGTCCTGTACGGGGTGGAATAAGACGCTCCCGCCCCCACGAGTCTACCACCTATGGGTAAAATACGGTGATGCTAGCACGACATCACAGAGCGGATGTCTTCCTCGACGAAGTCAACGGCTAGGGCGGAAGGGATCCAGGAAGTGTAGTGCTGTGTGGTGTCATGTGTTCGGGATCAAGGCGAGCCACATCTTCTGGTAAACATCAGCAAAGATCAACCAGTCTGGAGAGGGGTGGGCTCCGCTAGGTCGTAAATCTGCCTAAGACACACCATGATCATGAAAACCAGTTCAAATCACTTACCGGATCGGTCGCAGCCCGGGTCACCAAGGACGGAGGTGATAAATATGCTGCTGGTGCCCCTACCAAGAAGATCCGTGAGCTGCAGGGAAACTGAAAGAACTCACTTATGAGATGGAGAGATAC
Source organism: Escarpia spicata (assembly GCA_963995525.1). NCBI lineage: Eukaryota > Metazoa > Annelida > Polychaeta > Sabellida > Siboglinidae > Escarpia > Escarpia spicata. The sequence continues at coordinate 19,195,890 of OZ023207.1, read as the reverse complement.
CAATGAAAACTGCTTGGACTCTCCGAGATACTTTGGAAAAACTTTGGCGAAACATCAACCGAAGAAGGACACAAGGTCTACTTCTGTGGCAATAAGGACAAACACGAACATGGCGTTGGGTTTCGTGTACACAAAGACATAATAAACACTGTCATGAGTTGTCGCCCTGTCTCCAGCAGGCTCATCACCATCCCCCTGAGGGCAACTCCCGTCAACATCACAGTAGTACAAGTTTACGCCCTAACGGCTAACTATGACGACAGTGAGGTGGACGATTTATATGGCCAACTGCAATATAGCATTGATGAAACACCAAAGAAAGACAATCTAATAGTACTAGGAGATTGGAATGCAAAAGGAGGACAGGATGCGCAAACCAACTGGCAAGACACTTGCCAATATTTCTGCAATGCTGAAACAAACGAGAGAGGACACAGGCTCCTTAAGTTTGCAACACACGATTAACCAATATTGGCTAACACATTTGGTCCACACGAAGCATCCAGAAGATGGACCTGGCATATCCCAGACGGAAAACATCACAGTCAGGTCGACTACATCTTGTTGAAACGGCGCTTTCGCACAGGCGTGAACACTGCCAGGACACGAAGCTTTCCAGTAACAAATGTCGGAAGCGATAATGTCTTGTTGATGACATCCTTCCACATTCGCTTGAAGAGGGTCAGCAAGCCAAATCACACAATAATCAAATTTGACATCGAGAAACTTAAGGAACCTGATGTAGCAGAAGCATTCAAAGCAATGGTAAGTGGGAAATTGCACACTTACCATCCTGGATGACAAAGACATTGACCTGAACTTGCTAACCAACAGCGACTTTCAACACGGCAGTGACAGACGCAGCCTGCGAAATCCTCGGCAAACATCGTCGGACAAAGAAACAGCGGGTCACAGCAGACATCGTTGATCTCTGTGACAAAAGAAGAGAAGGATGTACAACATTGGCTCCAATCTTGTCCGCACCATTGGACACTTATATGAAAAGGCCACCAGTACAGTCATCTTCAATGGCAGCATAGGAGACTGGTTTCGAACAACAGTGGGAGTTCGACAAGGATGTCTAATATCACCCACCGTCTTAGACATCTTTCTGGAAATGATTATCAATGATGTCTTGGAAAACCATCAAGGCACTATCAGCAATGGAGGCAGGGCAATCACCAACATTCGCCTCACTGATGAAATCGACAGCCTACCAGGAGAAGAACAAGAACTAGTCAACTTGGTGGAGTATCTTGACAAAACCTCTACAGCATAAGGCATGGAGATCAACGCCGAAAAGACCAAACCGATGACAAACAACACACAAGGCATCAACACTGAAGTCAATGTTAACGGACAGAGACTTGAAACAGTAATAAGTTTCAAATACTTGGGATCAATCATCACAAACCTGAGATACTTGTCAGGATTGCACAGACAACAGCAACACTTACAAGGTTGAAACCCGTATGGAATGACAGTAACATCAATGTCAGTTCAAAATAAGGCTGATGCGCTCCCTTGTCATGTCCATTTTTCTATACGCTTGTGAAACATGAACCCTCTCAGCAGATCTGCAGAAGAGGATACAAACCATGGAAATGAGGTGCTTTTGGAAGATCTTGCGCATATCATACAAAGACCACATTTCTAACGAAGACGTTCGCAACAATATCAAACAAGCCATCGGACCTTACGAAGACCTCCTTACAACAGTCAAGAAGAGTAAACTGAAGTGGTACGACCACGTTTTATGATCATCTGGCCTTGCAAAGACCATCTTGCAAGGACCATGAGAGGGGGGGGGGGGAGAAGAAGAGGTAGACAAAAAAAGAGATGGGAAGACAACATCAAAGAGTGGACAGGACTGGAGTTCGCCGACTCCCAGAGGGCTGCGGAGAACAGGGAAACGTGGAGAGAGCTGGTTAAGAAGTCGACAGAGGTGCCCCAACGATCCTTACCGGTTATGGGAAAGTGAAATGAAGTGAAGAAGAAATAGGTTCAAGTAGGTGTCCCGAAGTCGTGTTTACGTCAAACACGAGGTGACTGATGTTGCGTTCCAATCATGTCGTGTTTACCTTGAATACGACTTGGTGACCTCGAAAGTTAAGGAGCAGTTCGGCTTCTCCACTTTTAAATTATGTAAGCAGGTGTCACGATATCGTATTTACGATAATCACGAGCCCACGTGAACGCAGCATGAAATACGGCATTATATTACAATCCACTCGTGCTTGTCGTAAATACCATCTCATGACCCGATGTGACCTAGTTGAATAAATATACCAGTGGTGAAGTCGAGCTGCTTGCGAACTTTCGGGTTCTAAATTATTAAATCGTATAAATGATAAACACAAAAACAAACAAACATACAAACATGCAAACATGCAGACATACACACACGCTCGTGTATATACTTCTCGTTGTAGCGACGATTTGTTCGGCTCATCTCGTATGCCCTTAATCAGCTTATTGTGTAACATCTATGTCTCAGTCGAGCGCGACCAGCCGCGAGAAAAAATATTCCCAGAAGAGATTCAGTTATAGAAGTTGCCACGATGACACCGTCGGCGATGGATAAGCACAATTATGGAACAGAAAAATGCATAGTTAAAAAATCTTTATTTCTGGATCTTACTTGGTGCCAGTTTAATCAGTATGTTAATGCTCGCTTCCAGTACGCGTGTGTTTCAGTCGACTTTCACTGCGTACCGCCACGGCTATATTGTGGCAGGGAGGTATCGTATTCATATCATGCACAAGACATATGCGACAGCAAAACTTGACGGAAGTGTCGACGTGTCGACAAGCGAATGTTCCCACAGTTCCCGTCTGTGTAGTGATAGCGTCATTAGAAACTGCGCCGTCGCGAGCGATTACTTCCCCAAAGAGCAACATTGGAGGAACATTCGATTTGAGCCTCGTTTTTGTCGCTTCAAATATGACGTCATCCCGCCGCAATTGCTCCAACGTTGTCTGCAGTGCAAGCAAATAAAACGCATTGCGGTGATCGGGGATTCCAACGGCAGTCGCTACTTGAATGCATTGCTGGGAATGTTGGATGAAATTGGTAATTGCACGAAAGTAAGAAGTGCGTTCTCGCGTGAGTATTTCTCGAGGAGGAAACGTCGTGCAATAAAACGTCCAAAGCAGAAGCAGCATAGGAGAGGTAATGGATTAGTGGAATGTGTCTTCGCGAAGGCGACGGACGAAACCAGGAGCGATAATGAGGCTAGTGCGTCACTTCCGCGAAGCGTTTTAGTGAAAACCATCACCGTCATTTCATATAGGGAGAAGCAACTACCAAATATACGCAACTGTTTAACAGAACCCAACAACCAAACCAACAAATGCGCCGATACGGAACCTCGCATGTTGTTTCCGACGCTATTTGGCGACTATTGACATGACAACGGCAACGGTAAGACGGTGAATAAAACCCGCTCCGTCATAGCGGCCTTGCGCGATATCGTCAACAGATACGTGCCACGGAGCTCCGCTTTCTATTGGTTCAGTCACGTCAGTGAGAATGAATTAAAGAAGGTGACGTGGCAGAACATACTCTACGAGGGAAAATACACCGCCAACGCGATGATAGTCAGGTCAAACCGCACTATGTATGATGTGTTGAGAGACGACTTCCGGGAGGGCTGGATACATACGTTCTTTGACCTTTAATACATGACACTTCCGGTGCCAGACTGGTCACATGACGGCATCCATCTTAAGGATGACTGGTACACATATCTTCTCTCGTACTGGTTTCAAACGACATGCAGCAAGTTCATGTGATTACACACAAACCGTATACGCACTGTACCAAGTCTATGTACTTTTTAAAACTAACATTATTATCGTAACATTATTAATACGTATGAGGTTGATGCGTATACAAATTGGCGGCAATGACTGCCACGTGGATAAGGTGCGAATGCGAGTAACTGGGCTGTCCACGAAGAATGTCTTATTATGACTTTCCTTCTGCATTTTAAGATAGGATAAGATAACATATTCTTTATTGTGTCAGCTGAGAGATTTGTTTTGGGTAGAACAGACTTGACTGCATTATATAAAACATGCAATAAAACAGCAGATAAAATGAATAAATAAAATAAATAAACATCACTTGTTATAATTATTATGCCGAGACTTAGCTTAAACATGGCAGAATACGTGTGTATATTATTATGATTTTTCAGCAGACATTGAGAAGACTGTGATGTTTGACACTAGTAGCAGGCATCGTGAGTTAAGTTGTTAAATAGACAATAACACGAAGGGTGTTTAAACCTGTTGAGCCTGCAACGAAGAGTGCGGTAACGTTTGCACTCCCATTTCAACGAAGAGTGCGGTAACGTTTGCACTCCCATTTCAACGAAGAGTGCGGTAACGTTTGCACTCCCATTTCAACGAAGAGTGCGGTAACGTTTGCACTCCCATTTCAACGAAGAGTGCGGTAACGTTTGCACTCCCATTTCAACGAAGAGTGCGGTAACGTTTGCACTCCCATTTCAACGAAGTGTGCGGTAACGTTTGCACTCCCATTTCAACGAAGTGTGCGGTAACGTTTGCACTCCCATTTCAACGAAGAGTGCGGTAACGTTAGCACTCCCATTTCAACGAAGAGTGCGGTAACGTTTGCACTCCCATTTCAACGAAGAGTGCGGTAACGTTTGCACTCCCATTTCAACGAAGAGTGCGGTAACGTTTGCACTCCCATTTCAACGAAGAGTGCGGTAACGTTTGCACTCCCATTTCAACGAAGAGTGCGGTAACGTTTGCACTCCCATTTCAACGAAGAGTGCGGTAACGTTTGCACTCCCATTTCAACGAAGAGTGCGGTAACGTTTGCACTCCCATTTCAACGAAGAGTGCGGTAACGTTTGCACTCCCATTTCAACGAAGAGTGCGGTAACGTTTGCACTCCCATTTCAACGAAGAGTGAGGTAACGTTTGCACTCCCATTTCAACGAAGAGTGCGGTAACGTTAGCACTCCCATTTCAACGAAGAGTGCGGTAACGTTTGCACTCCCATTTCAACGAAGAGTGCGGTAACGTTTGCACTCCCATTTCAACGAAGAGTGCGGTAACGTTTGCACTCCCATTTCAACGAAGAGTGCGGTAACGTTTGCACTCCCATTTCAACGAAGAGTGCGGTAACGTTTGCACTCCCATTTCAACGAAGAGTGCGGTAACGTTTGCACTCCCATTTCAACGAAGAGTGCGGTAACGTTTGCACTCCCATTTCGAGGCCTGTGAAATGTTTGCCTATGTGTTTTCTATATATGATATAATTTAGCGAGTGGGTACATATCACATCTCGCCAGTCATTACATTGTCGCCACGTTGTAACCTTATGAACATTTAACTACCCTACGCGTATGTCGGCCAGTGATGCTACGACTGGCACATTGTGTATACCTGGCAAATCCCACGGAAAATCCGGCAGTCTCCCGGATTTCCGTTGAAAAATCTCCAACAGCGCCCCCCCTCCCACCCATCTTCCGATGTCATGAGTCAAGCCGAAACAGCGGAGAAGGATATGGTAAAGAAGAGCAGTCGATGTCGGCGGCGCGGCCGCAAAAAAAATCAACAACAAAGTCTTTCATTGTCAAGATCAGGGACAGCGCGACGACACTGCGCGACACGGGAAGCGTGCTGAACCGCAAATGAAACTCTCACAGATTTTTAAGAAAACCAAAGGCTTTGAAGGTATGCGTGCGTCTTGTGCGTCATGTAGGATACTAGGCACCCCGCTTTTCCGAGGTGTGGTCCGAAGAAATTTCACAGGCCTCGAAATGGGAGTGCAAACGTTACCGCACTCTTCGTTGAAATGGGAGTGCAAACGTTACCGCACTCTTCGTTGAAATGGGAGTGCAAACGTTACCGCACTCTTCGTTGAAATGGGAGTGCAAACGTTACCGCACTCTTCGTTGAAATGGGAGTGCTAACGTTACCGCACTCTTCGTTGAAATGGGAGTGCAAACGTTACCGCACACTTCGTTGAAATGGGAGTGCAAACGTTACCGCACACTTCGTTGAAATGGGAGTGCAAACGTTACCGCACTCTTCGTTGAAATGGGAGTGCAAACGTTACCGCACTCTTCGTTGAAATGGGAGTGCAAACGTTACCGCACTCTTCGTTGAAATGGGAGTGCAAACGTTACCGCACTCTTCGTTGAAATGGGAGTGCTAACGTTACCGCACTCTTCGTTGAAATGGGAGTGCAAACGTTACCTCACTCTTCGTTGAAATGGGAGTGCAAACGTTACCGCACTCTTCGTTGAAATGGGAGTGCAAACGTTACCGCACTCTTCGTTGAAATGGGAGTGCAAACGTTACCGCACTCTTCGTTGAAATGGGAGTGCAAACGTTACCGCACTCTTCGTTGAAATGGGAGTGCAAACGTTACCGCACTCTTCGTTGAAATGGGAGTGCAAACGTTACCGCACTCTTCGTTGAAATGGGAGTGCAAACGTTACCGCACTCTTCGTTGAAATGGGAGTGCAAACGTTACCGCACTCTTCGTTGAAATGGGAGTGCAAACGTTACCGCACTCTTCGTTGAAATGGGAGTGCAAACGTTACCGCACTCTTCGTTGAAATGGGAGTGCAAACGTTACCTCACTCTTCGTTGAAATGGGAGTGCAAACGTTACCACACTCTTCGTTGCAGGCTCAACAGGTTTAAACACCCTTCGTGTTATTGTCTATTTAACAACTTAACTCACGATGCCTGCTACTAGTGTCAAACATCACAGTCTTCTCAATGTCTGCTGAAAAATCATAATAATATACACACGTATTCTGCCATGTTTAAGCTATGTCTCGGCATAATAATTATAACAAGTGATGTTTATTTATTTTATTCATTCATTTTATGTGCTGTTTTATTGCATGTTTTATATAATGCAGTCAAGTCTGTTCTACCCAAAACAAATCTCTCAGCTGACACAATAAAGAATATATTATCTTATCCTATCTTAAAATGCAGAAGGAAAGTCATAATAAGACGTTCTTCGTGGACAGCCCAGTTACTCGCATTCGGACCTTATCCACGTGGCAGTCATTGCCGCCAATTTGTATACGCATCAACCTCATACGTATTAATAATGTTACGATAACAATGTTAGTTTTAGAAAGTACATAGACTTGGTACAGTGCGTATACGGTTTGTGTGTAATCACATTAATTTGCTGCATGTCGTTTGAAACCAGTACGAGAGAAGATATGTGTACCAGTCATCCTTAAGATGGATGCCGTCATGTATTAAAGGTCAAAGAACGTATTATAACATAACTGTCGTTCAAACGGTAATATACAAAACAAAATTCCATATGGATATAATCATTGAGTCATTTAAAAAAAACAATCGAATAGTCACCTTTAAAATCAACATGGCGACAATTGTATTACAAAATGCCCGCCAATTGATCCTACCAATACCCAATTTCGATATATAAGATTTATATCCTTGTCCGATTTGAGTGATATGTTGCTCAGTTATTGCTAATCAGTGCTGATTTATGGATGTAGTTTTGTTTGTTCTTTACAAGAACGTATGTAAGATGTATATTTTGTAATTTTGGGGAACTGGTAGCCATTTTAAAATTGATTAATCAACCACATTGTTTTCTCTGTAATAGCACGTTCTTGTCGTTAAAATGGTGATACAAGCTGACGGTGAAACAATGCTTGGAAGTGTTCATTTCGTTATACTACAAATCCAATCGATTAATCACCTGAAAAAAGATGGCGACAATTTTATCAACATGGCCGCCAAATTATCTATGCAACTTTTGAACATATAAGACACGACTGATATTTGTTGTCATCTCTGTGAGACCTTTTTATTTATTTATTAAATGAAATTAAACATTATGCTATTTTAAAACATTGGAAACGTTTTCTTTTTATTTTCTGGTTGGTGAATTTTAGTGTTGTTAACATTTGGATGTCGTCGCAGGAAAATCACAACCTGTCGTGTCTCAAGCAACTGATGGTATAATATGTGTACATAAGCTACCACAGGGCGTCACAATTTACTGTATTGTTAGAAATCCGCAGCCTAATCAATAGCTATTTAACGCGAACATGTGAACATAACTTTAAAATCCGCCCAAGCGTCATTAAATACATGGTCACACCATTTGCGTCACAAAAAAACTAACAATTTGGAAGAGAACAAAGATGTACAAGAACAATGGAAACTGCATCCTTTCCCGTGTAACTTTATGCGTCAGAGTGTAACCAGTCGAGTGTAGCTTGGTCGCATGAAAATCACAACTTCTCGTGTATCAGGCATATATAAAAGGGCGTGGCAATTTACTGTGTCTTCACGAATGTGTAGCCGACATCTGCATACACCAGTCTCAGTACCCCCCGGCAGATCACATCAGTCTCAGTACCCCCCGGCAGATCACATCAGTCTCAGTACCTCCTGGCAGATCACACCAGCCTCAGTACCTCCTGGCAGATCACACCAGTCTCAGTACCCCCCGGCAGATAACACCAGGCTCAATACCCCCCGGCAGATCACACCAGTCTCAGTACCCCCTGGCAGATCACACCAGTCTCAGTACCCCCCGGCAGATAACACCAGGCTCAATACCCCCCGGCAGATCACACCAGTCTCAGTACCCCCTGGCAGATCACACCAGTCTCAGTACCCCCCGGCAGATCACACCAGTCTCAGTACCCCCTGGCAGATCACACCAGTCTTAGTACCCCCTGGCAGATCACACCAGTCTCAGTACCCCATGGCAGAAAAGATAAACCCAGCCAATAATATCATCTGCACGAGTGTTCGCTTCGTTTTTGTTTCGGGCTACCAATTAAGGCTCTTGCTTCATGTAAGAGAAGTAGAACAAATTATTTCACAACATAGGGCCGATCAGCCGCTTATGGGAAAGGTCAAACGGGTATTATTAGATGTATGGATTTCCCGTGACGTGCCCTTTGAACTAGAATAAATTGCGCTGGAATGTGTCCTTCGTGGTTGCCACAGCAAGGCACGGCGGAGTGACAGTTCAACGTGCAATGTAGAACTGTAGAACTAATCCAGTGAACTCCCGCACATTAGGTAGGCTATCTGCCAGGGGTAGTGTAGGCCAGCTAGCACTCCCTGACTGTCGTAGGCTATCTGCCAGGGGTAGTGTAGGCCAGCTAGCACTCCCTGACTGTCGTAGGCTATCTGCCAGGGGTAGTGTAGGCCAGCTATCACTCCCTGACTTTCGTAGGCTATCTGCCAGGTGTAGAGTAGGCCAGCTAGCACTCCCTGACTGTCGTAGGCTATCTGCCAGGGGTAGTGTAGGCCAGTTATCACTCCCTGACTGTCGTAGGCTATCTGCCAGGGGTAGTATAGGCAAGCTATCACTCCCTGACTGTCGTAGGCTATCTGCCAGGGGTAGTACAGGCCAGCTATCACTCCCTGACTTTCGTAGGCTATCTGCCAGGGGTAGTGTAGGCCAGCTGTCACTCCCTGACTGTCGTAGGCTATCTGCCAGGGGTAGTGTAGGCCAGCTAGCACTCCCTGACTGTCGTAGGCTCGTAGGCTATCTTCTACGGGATTTGTAGGCCAGCTGTCACTCCCTGACTGTCGTAGGCTATCTGCCGGGGGTAGTGCAGGCCAGCTATCACTCCCTAAATGTTGTAAGCTATCTACCAGGGGTAGTGTAGGCCTGCTATCACTCCCTGACTGTTGTAGGCTATCTGCCAGTGGTAGTGTAGGCCAGCTATCACTCCCTGACTGTCGTAGGCTATCTGCCGGGGGTAGTGCAGACCAGCTATCACTCCCTGACTGTTGTAGGCTATCTGCCAGGGGTAGTGTAGGCCAGCTATCACTCCCTGACTGTTGTAGACTATCTGCCAGGGGTAGTGTAGGTCAGCTATCACTCCCTGACTGTCGTAGGCTATCTGCCGGGGGTAGTGCAGGCCAGCTATCACTCCCTGACTGTTGTAGGCTATCTGCCAGGGGTAGTGTAGACCAGCTATCACTCCCTGACTGTCGTAGTCTATCTGCCAGGGGTAGTCAGGCCAGCTATCACTCCCTTACTGTTGTAGGCTATCTGCCAGGGGTAGTGTAGGCCAGCTATCACTCCCTGACTGTTGTAGGCTATCTACCAGGGGTAGTGTAGGCCAGCTATCACTCCCTGACTGTTGTAGGCTATCTGCCACGGGTAGTGTAGGCCAGCTATCATTCTCTGACTGTCGTAGGCTATCTGCCAGGGGTAGTGTAGGCCAGCTATCACTCCCTGACTGTCGTAGGCTATCTGCCAGGGGTAGTGTAAGTCAGCTATCACTCCCTGACTGCCGAGGATGAGCTGACACACACAATGCATTGAAGCATCAAAACCAAAACATATATTTTTTTAATATGATGTCAAATAACTTTGACAATCGTCGTCAATTATTTACGGAGTTGCAAGAGACAAACTTCTACACAAACAATCTCCTCTAGCTCGACTTAATTACAATTTGCTAAACTCTGTAAATTATATCTTCTCTGATTAGCTTAAGCACATCTTTAATTAACCTATCCTTTCTTCATTTTTATACCAATCATTGGATCAAGTAAATGTTGAATTTCCATAAATAAATTCTAAATTTGCTTTCTTATACCAACAACAAACGTTCGATCCTGTGGCCCAGTGTCTTAGTTCGTGCTAGTGCAGATGTTCAAGGCCTGCCTTTGGTAAAACATATAATAGGCCTATGTTCGTACGTGAAATACACGGCGTGTTAAAACCTCACATACCTGTAATCGTCGTTCTACTTGCTTTTACAATATCATCTGTTAAAATACGGGTCACGCTTTTTCCAATTACTCGCTTCAGAGCGCCTGTACGCAGACCACACCCACACGCACCGTTGCGCTTGTACGAAGGGTAGTGCATTTAACTTAACCACAGTCGGCCGTAGCCAATACAGCTTGTTTTGAAGCCGTATGTTTTGTTTACTATTTGAACATGCTTTGGTGTCGTACCTTCCAAATTACAAACGTTGTTCCGGGCTCACTAAACACAATATGGCAGGCAGTATACCTTCAACACATTACAGTCTTAAGAACGCTATATTAATTAATAGATGAACAACTAGGAACAGACTGCATCCTTTTAGCACCACTTGACGGAGTGATCGCCAACGTCCACCGTGCTCATGTATGTGGTCGACATGACTCTCCGGTTGTCGTTGTTCTGATGTAATCGGTGCACATCACAATAGTATGTAACTCATGTAGCAACATGTTCCCGTGGTAGCACACGTGCACGTAGATTTGTCTGTAGCCAGCTTTTCAAAACGGGGGGGTTTATATTTTCCCAATACCGACTCCAGGGGTGCCACAAGATTGATTGGGGTTATATTTTTCACACCGAAGAGGGCGCCATTAGGGTTCACAATTCAGAGGGTTCGGTTTCTAGCGGGAAGGACAGTAAAGTTATTTCTCTAAATACATGTTTCAACGCAATAAGTGAAAACTATCAGGAGAATACAAGCAGCGGCGAATGCATGGAGGAAAGTAGAAGGTGTGATGGGAGACAGGCACATATCGCGAAAACTCAAGGGAAAAGTACTATGCGCATGTGTGACACCAGCCTACCTGTATGGCCTATAAATTATAGCAATGACAGAGAAACAACAGGAGAGAATACAAGTGTACGAAAACAACTGGGTCAGGAGAATTACGGGGGTAAAGAGAATATATAAGCAAAGAGTAGAAGATATGTATGAGGATCCCCGGAGAGTGGACGGAAAAAGGAGACGAGGGCGACCAAGACTGCTGTGGGAGGATTGCGTGAAGAGAGACTTGGAGGGAATGAAAGGGAATGAAGAATTAGAGCAAAAGACGGAGGATAATGAAGAAGGGTGGTAGAGGAAGCAGTGCAAGCGCAATGAGGAGGAAGAGATAGAACGAAGAGGAAGAGAAAGAAAAGAATATGTCGCCGTATCCAAGCTAGCCTGACCCCTGGAGATATGAAACGACGACGAGAACAACAACAGCCTGACCCCTGAAGACAGCGAACGACGAAGAGAACAACAACAGCCTGATCACTGAAGACAGGGAACGACGACGAGAACAACAACAGCCTGATCCCTGGAGACATGGAGCGACGACGAGAACAACAACAGCCTGACCCCTGGAGACATGGAGCGACGACGAGAACAACAACAGCCTGACCCCTGAAGACAGCGAACGACGACGAAAACAACAACAGCCTGATCACTGAAGACAGGGAACGACGACGAGAACAACAACAGCCTGATCACTGAAGACAGGGAACGACGACGAGAACAACAACAGCCTGACCCATGGAGACATGGAGCGACGACGAGAACAACAACAGCCTGACCCCTGAAGACAGCGAACGACGACGAGAACAACAACAGCCTGATCCCTGAGACAGGGAACGCCGACGAGAACAACAACAACATCATTTGTGTCAAATCAGATTAATTTGTTCACATGCACTCTTACACACATATACACACGTGTACATATACACACGAATACACTTACATACATTCACACATAAACACATACACTCATACATACACACATGACCGCATATAAGCATACACATGTATACGCATATTCGCGTACACACGGATGCGTGTATTTATACATGATTACATGCATTCATACATTCATACATGCATACCTACATAACTACATGCATACGCGCCTACATACATACTCGAATAAATGCACACAGAAACCCGCATACGCACAAGCTCGCGTACACGCTTACGTGCATGGATGCATTCATACAAGTATATCTTGCGCCCATTTGCTGGACCTGAACCTCAGATTTCGCACTCATATGTGCACATCGCGCAACACACCTCACAATAGTGTTTCTGATACAGTTATCCCTATAGTCAAGACATGATGTTATTAGTTGATGCTACAAAACAATTATATTATGAGCGTTTATTTACTACTAGCAATTACCAACACACCGCGGAATCTATTAATTTTGTTTCTCAAAAATTTTCTGGAGACATATTAAATATGGGAAAATTTGCCATACGTATATGTATGTTACTTCAGAAATAATGTATGTGTTGATCGCGAATACTTTGATGTAGATGTAACATGTGGTTACTAAAATCTATCAAACACAACCATAGTGCTTAGGGCGTCAGTTGAATAATCAGACTGGGCGTTTCACACATATGCAAACCGATGGATATTGAATATCAGTAATCGCGTCGCTAGTCGTGAACGTTTCTTGTTTCCAGTGGTCCGCATACAATGTGTAATAAACCAAACATGTTTTGTTTTTAATATTGTCATGTATCCGATTGTACTGCCACTTGGTGGCCGATGTAAATAAAAACTCGCCTCCGTTTCCGTTCCACACACTGGGCATCAGATTTCTTTGTTCGATTTTAACTGGCTGATAGTGTCAACATCTGGAGAGAATATATCAGGTAGGAAAAGGGACAAAGTTAATAGCTATACTTAGTTATATAAGGCTGAACAAACTGCGATTCTTTTTAAGTACTTCGCTACTTGTTAGATATCTATGTATACAATAATTAATTAGTATTACTTATAATGCATTTAACATTATTGAGATATAAATGTAAGCATATTTATGTGCAATATTTACTGTAAGGAATCGCCTTAGTTATATCTGTTCCGCATTTAAACTATACATAATTTTAAGCATGAAGCCAGAGGCTTTATAATTGGTATTAATTGAAGTTGAAATCTAATTATATATTGTAAGGAATTCACTTGTGAATTATCTTGTATTGGTACAACATCTCTAGTTTGAATTTAGGATAATAATGCCAGATTATCTGCAAGATAAAAACTGAGCACACCGTCGATAACCTGAAGCCATTGCAATTGAATGCATTGTATAACATTTATATACCTAATATTCGTAATATTACGGATGTGGGAATACACTATATGAGTTTGATTTAATTGGCCAGTTATTCTTCTCTGGTAGCCACCTCGTCTGTGTTACATTACTCTTGAGTTATACTTCTCTGGTAGCCACCTCGTCTGTGTTACATTACTCTTGAATTATATTGTATATCGTCTGGATGAGGAAATGAATTTGCTTACATAATTATTTACTTACCTTAAGCAAAGGATCTTCAGGTGGCGGAAGTAGCTTCGGGAAACTTGGCGGCGGCATCGCTATCATTAGATGATGGCGGCGTGAACGTCATATCCGAGACATTTTATTATCAGTGCCTGTAGAAAAAAATGTTAATAGTGTTTTTGGTTACCGCAATAAAACACGTATACGGCAAGACAGACGTTGCCCTTGCATAATATGTTGTGACAATTAGGGATGCCACGGTATTTTCTAAGACACGTTACAAATGTTCCATTACACTATATTATGGTCGACTTAAGCCATCTTCACTAACGGTTTGCTTTCACTGCTAAATTCCCACAAGAGGATAGTCACTGGGAACAAATAAATATGACACGTTACCTATCCACTCACGCACAAACATATACATAATTAAAACTGGGAACTACTTGTCAGTCGAACTTACCGTCGTCGTGTGCACCTCACGGACTCTGGCTACGTCAGTTGATCCGGTGTGTTTACGCAACGGATGTATCAAGTGACATTGTCGCTATGGCACAGCCAGTGGGCGGGTCCACAACAAGGAAAGTTAATGTTCTTAGTTAGTGTCCACCAAAACAACATTTATCGTAACGATTACTAATTCGTTCGTCTCAGGCATGTGCTTATGTATACTCTCTTCACTTATCTTGGGTCACAACACGCTGTAATCGTTGCCCGATGATTTATAATTCACTCCACTCATACATGTTCTTATGTTTACTCTCTTCACTTATCTTGGGTCACAACTCGCTGTAATCGTTGCCCGATGATTTATAATTCACTCCACTCATACATGTTCTTATGTTTACTCTCTTCACTTATCTTGGGTCACAACTCGTTGTAATCGTTGCCCGATGATTTATAATTCACTCCACTCATACATGTTCTTATGTTTACTCTCTTCACTTATCTTGGGTCACAACACGCTGTAATCGTTGCCCGATGATTTATAATTCACGCCACTCATACATGTTCTTATGTATACTCTCTTCACTTATCTTGGGTCACAACACGCTGTAATCGTTGCCCGATGATTTATAATTCACTCCACTCATACATGTTCTTATGTATACTCTCTTCATTTATCTTGGGTCACAACACGCTGTAATCGTTGCCCGATGATTTCAATAAATATTGATTTTGGTATATTTGAGTAAAATAGATCATGTTTCAATGAGTATAAACTTCGAAACGGCAAGAAGATGAATGAAACCAATGTGCTCTTGCCTGAGATTCATTTGTTCTATACACTACGCTACTACGCCCCATTTTCTGTCAACTACCTAGGCTGTCTCTCAGCTGTGTGAACCCACATTGGTCGGAAAAGCACGTGCCGTTGACTGCCCACCCCCTGTATACACAGTTTGACCTTCTTCCGTCTCAAAGATGATACCGATGTCCAATACGTACACAAACAGGTTCAAACACAGCTTCGTTCCCCAGGCCTTAGTCACCTAAATAAACCTTGAATTAGCACACCACCACATGCAATCCGACCGTTAAAATATACAAATTATGCACTAACTACTCTCACGTTTGAAATACTAGTATAAACTTATTTCCTTTATGTACTACGTTTAGCAATGTTTACTAACAATACCTTGGATTATCCTTATGCTCAGGAAGACAACTATTCGATGTATCTATTATTATTGGACAATGAATTCGTATTGTATTGTATTATATTGTAGGCCTACATATATGAACAATCAATAGCCGCAATTACTGATAGAAGTTCAGTTTCTCTGTCCATAACGCACTTGTTTGCATGTAACGTGTTCAATTACCAATTGTTTAAAATCAAATAGTCCGCGACAAAATTATCGTGTTTCCAATAATTACCTTTGTGTCGATTGGATTTACGTTTTAACTTGATTTCTGTGTATTGTGTTCAACATATTATTACATATATTTTGTACTGCTGAATACTTCCTTGAAACTGAATGTATGAGACAAACAACTACAATGTTTGCTGAAGTACAAGATCATGAGTCTTGATTCTGGTTTACTCAGTTGGATTCACAGATTGTGTTATACTTTATTTATCCAAATCCTTGGATATTAAATACCATCTAACGCATCATCTGTCGATATAGTAATCATTCCATGTAGACATTCCAGCGTTTGCATGCATGTTCAATGTAACATGTGTGATGATTAACAAGTTTTAAATAATAACAATTCTGCTATAGTTGAAAAGGGAGAATAAGCTTCTTTGCTACAAATACGTCCTTTAATTTCGAATTATATCAACCATACAGTAAAAGCGTGTCTGAACGTTTTTCGTGACACAATCACAACTATCCTAGATCTACCACTGTGTTAAATGATGTGTCCACGTGATCTTAGACAGGTCAGTGTAAACCAATTCTTAATGGTAACAAAATCATGAAAATAGTGTACTCTTAAATCGTAGGAAACTAAGCTCAAAAACGTAACAAGTAAAAAGCGACGGTCAATATTTTATAGAACATGGCAGGGTGTTTAGATATTCAATATTATACAGATATGCATTAATACCACGGCGAAATTGCGTACCATTTTCAACTGATATTTCAGAGGTAGCACATTAAAGGCGGCGGCATTATAACCTAGATATTCCTAATTCCGATATCGGTTTGGTCCAAGGAACAAAATATGAACTTAGAACAAGTAGATCGAAGCTGGAAAGTTTTTCGTACACAACTATTTTAAGGGAATTATAAAATGCTGTTTAAGATTAAGTATCAAAATATATCACAGCCGGCACAAAAGGCGTTCATCGTAATTTGCAGAAATGTAATATGAACTAGTCTCGTCTAGCTTTGTGCGTGGCCTAGCATAGAGAATATATCGCGGATCATTGTTGACACTGGTGCAGAAATTTCAGTCTACCGTAAAGTAACTTATTGTATTTAAATGAGGTCACTACCGGTAACGTTAGCGTTTGTGACAGGGCAGAGAGTGAGCTGTGTAAGTTAACCTGCTGAAACATAAAGTGTGCTGTAGTACACTGGAAACAGTATTTCTAAAGACTATCTTAGTTTTAATATCTTAATTTCTATATTGGATAGAGTTTCAAACTGCACTAAACAATGGCGCCGTGCAAACTGCACATCAAGGCTAATCGGAACCTGAAATGTTCAAAATGTCATAATTGGGTAGATTTTGCAAAGTCGGGGTGTTAGAATTCATGGAAGGAGGTGCAGATGGAGGGTATTAACTTTGAGTTTCGAGGTTGTAAAAGGTTGGAGTGATTACTGGCTGAAGTAGACGAACTGAAGAAGTTGATTGTGATGATGACAGGAAAGGGTGACTCGGACAAGGTCCACCCAGATGGAGGGTTTTCACTTTGACTGTCGAGGTTGTAAGAAGTTGGAGGACGTACTGGCTGAAGTAGACGAACTGAAGAAGTTGATTGTGATGATGACAGGAAAGGGTGACTTGGACAAAGTCCACTCAGATTGTGAGACTAGAAAGATCAGTGAGAACATATACGATGGGGCTGGTGGTAAGGAAAGAGAAGCAAAGGAGACCGTTGAAGGGGGGAAGACAGCATTGTCGGGACGGAAGGAGACAAAGAGAAACGGTACAAACAAGAAGGTGACAGGAAGAAAAATGATAACAGGAGGAAGAAGACAGTAGTTAAGGTGGGAGTTAAGGTGACGGGGGAGATGACAGCAACGAAGCTGACGGAAACCGTAGTAGGAGCTACTCTGAAGCAGTGATAGAAGGGGTGAGGAGAAAAGCGAGACTATTTATGGGTGACTCTTTAATAAGAGAGACAAGACGCTTAGTGAAGGAGAAGACGTATTAGTTTGCTTAACAGGGGACAACATAGATCATATAACAGAAAGGGTAGAGACAGTGATGAGTTCTGGGAAGGGATATACCATTCTAGTACATATAGGGACAAATCATGCCGAGAAAGGGGGGGGGGGCGGAACAAGTCCAGAAACACAGAGAGTTATTCAGAAAGTTAAAGCAGGGAAGGGTAGAACATATTGTTCACTCGGGAATTCAGGCAGTAATGGGAGGAAGGCGGCAAATATAAAAAAAACTGGAAGAGGATGGCAATCAATGCACTAGTTGTGCAGATGTTTGAAGAAGACGGAGTAGGATTCCTTGCTTTATTGGGAGGGAAGATATGTATATGAGAGATGGCCTCCATCTAAGTGGAAAGGGGGCATCAGTTTTCCGAAAGAACTTGCTGCAATCTGTCGACAGTGCGACAGGTTGCATCTATTTAAACTAGATTCATAGGGGGTTCACAGAGAAACCTCTAACATGAGACACAAATAAAGACAGCACAAATGAATAAGCAAAGTACAGTCTGGAGAACTGTTCTGAATCTGAATATAAATGCGATTGTTTTAATGCAAGAAGTATAGTAAAGAAAAGAAGTGAGCTGAACATTATGTTTCAATATAGTGACCCTCACGTAATAGGCATAACTTAATTTTGGGCCACCACCGATATATAATATGCCGAATTAGAACTGACAGGCTATGTAATGTTTATAAAAATATAGAAAAGGAAGAAGGGGAGGTGGATTTTATATATATATATTACAGAATCTATCCAGGCTTACGAAATAGATTTAGAAAAGAAGGCGACTGCGAAGAATATGTTTGGAGTAACACAGTTACAGGAAACTTAACGTTAACGATTGGGTTAGTTTATCGAAGTCCACACATATGCGCATAAGAGAATTACAAAGTACAAAACGGTAAAAGGGAAGTGAGCAAACGGGACTCTATTATCACGGTGGATTTTATCCAATGTCATATACAATGGAAATCTTTTACAGAGGACCATCAGTTTTAGTTTTAGTACAAGATAGTTTCCTTCCTGAACATGTGGTCGAACCAACCAGGGGTGAGAATGTGTTAGACACAGAATGAAATAGTTGACAATGTCAAGTTACGTGACCCATTGGGGAGTAGCGATCACAACCAGATACATTTTACCAACAAAGTAAAATCAGAAAGGAATACTAAAAAGCAATACAGGATAAATATCCACAAAGGAAGATATAAGGACATGACAAAATATTTAGTAAAGATAAACTGGAATAACACACTGAAGAATAAGACAGCAACAGAATGCTGGAATATTTTAAAGAGATCAATTAAGTGCATCGTCCATAATTGTTTCCCCTTAAAAAAGGGACACTGTCCAGAAAGAGAAATTTATCGAAAGAAGGTATTAGAAAAATTAAATACAAACAAATGATATGGAAGTCATATAGACGCACTGAAAATGATGAAGACTACAACATATATAAAGAAGCACCTAACCAAGCGTCAACTGTAATGAGAAATTCAAAGATAACATATGAACAAAAATTAGCTTGTAATATAAAACAAGACAGCAAGAGTTGTTATATATATGTTCAGAGCAAACAGAAAGTTCAGGATAATGTCGTTCCTCTAGATGATAGTGCTGGAAATATAATATTATATGGATTCTTAATGGCAGATGACCTGAATGAGTATCTTAGTTCGATGTTTACCAGGGGAGATAATAGTTCACTGTCGACTATTTGAAATTGTAGAACAGATTATCATAACGCTTGCAACTGTTTTCAACCAGTCATTACACGAGGGAGTATTTACTTTAGAATGGAAAGAAGGAGACTTTGTACCGTTATTTAAAAATGGTTCGAGAAATAAATCAGAAAACAATAGACCAGTGAGTTTAACATCAGTGATTTGCAAATTATTAGAAAAAAACCTAATTAAAGATCAGATGGTAAATGTTCTTGTTAAGCAAAACTTGATAAACAAATTTCAACATCGGTTTCTAAAAATGAGATCATTCTTAACAAATATGTTATGTTTGTTTCGAAGACGTCACTAAGTGGGTAGACGAAGGATCACCAGTAGATATTATATACTTTGGTTTTCAGAAAGCTTTCGACAAAATGCCATATGAAAGAATACTGCTTAATCTAAAGGCCTCATTTAGAATATTGCATACAGACGTGGGGGCCGTATCGCAAGAAAGACATAGCTATGTTAAAAAGTGTACAGCGGATAGCGGCTACAATGTTACAAAAACTGAGAGATCTTAGTTACGAAATACGTCTAATAGAATGTGGTTTGACAACACTAGATACCAGGACATTGAGGGTACATCAGAAAGAAGTTTTCGATATTGATTGAATATGAAAATGTCGATATAAATTTTGTTTCAGTTAAGAAAGAGAGAAGAACCAGAGGACTTGAATTTATATAAGTAATGGAGCAGTGTAGATTAGATATGATAAAGTTATCATGTTCATAAATGACTCTAAATAATTAGAATATATTATCTGCTGATCGTGTCGGTGCTATAACGTGAATACGTGAATTAAAATAAAATTGACACGTACCTCAGAAGGGCGGGATACAAGTAGATAAAAAAGATTGGACTCTCGATAAGCAAGAAGGCTTCCTTGTCCACTTGCAATCTACAGTTGGCAATCTTGATCAATCTTGTTACCAAGACGGCCCTACTAAGACAATGACTGCATTGTTCAGGCTTCCGTGTAACCTGTCCAAGTTCACTACAAGTGGTAATTGATTAGTACTGGTACACCAAAAGAAAAAGCAAGGCTTATGCAGCAATTATTCAAGCAACTGATATTGTTCTCATCCGGAAATTGGTAATAAATAAAAAATTATATGCAGTTTGTGTTGTAACGCCCATTCAGGAAACATGCACACATGCACTCTTATACACATATACACACGTGTACATATACACACGTATACACATACACACATTCACACATTCACACATTCACACATTCACACATTCACACATTCACACATTCACACATTCACACATTCACACATTCACACATTCACACATTCACACATTCACACATTCACACATAAACACATACACTCATTCATACACACATGCACGCTTGTAAGCATACACATGTACACGCATATTCGCGTACACACGGATTCGTGTATTTATATATGATTACATGCATTCATACATGCATACCTACATAACTACATGCATACGCGCTTACATACATACACGAATACACGCATACAGAAACCCGCGTACGCACAAGCTCGTGTACACGCTTACGTGCATGCATGCATTCATACAAGCATATCTTGCGCGCATTTGCTGGATCTGAACCTCAGATTTCGCACTCATATGTGCACATCGCGCAACACACCTCAGAATAGTGTTTCTGATAGAGTTATTCCTCTAGTCAAGACATGATGTTATTAGTCGATGCTACAAAACAGTTATGAGTGTTTATTTGCTACTAGCAGTTACCAACACACCGCGAAATCTATTAATTTTGTTTCTCAAACATTTTCTGGAGCCCTATTAAATATGGGAAAATGTATCATACGTATATGTTGTTATTTCAGAGATAATGTCTGTGTTGATCGCGAATACTTTGATGTAGAGGTAACAAGTGGTTACTAAAATATATAAAACACAACCATAGTGCTCAGGGCGTCAGTTGAATACTCAGACTGGGCGTTTCACACATACGGAAACTGATGGATATTGAATATCAGTAATTGCGTCGCTAGTCGTGAACTAGTTTCGTGTTTCCAGTGGTCCATATATAATGCGTAATAAAAAAAAAAAATTGTTCTAATATTGTATCCGATTGTACTGCCACTTGGTGGCCGATATAAATACAAACTCGCCTCCATTTCCGCTCCACACTCTGGGCATCTGATTTCTTTGTTCGATTTTAACTGATAGTGTCACCATCTGGAGAAAATATATCAGGTAGGAAAAGGGTCAAAGTTAATCGCTATACTTAGCTATATAAGGCTGAACAAACTGCGATTCTTTTTTCAGTACTTCGCTACTTGGTAAACATCAGGGTAAGCAGTCATTAATTAGTATTACTTATAATGCATTTAACATTATTGAGATAGAAATGTAAGCATATTTATGTGCAACATTTACTGTAAGGAATCGCCTTAGTTATAACTATTCCGCATTTAAAATACGTGATTCCCGTTCGAAATAGCATACTTTTGGTTTTTACTTTTGAAGGCTGACAAAAGTACGTTACCAATCAATAAAGAAGCGGGACTCAGGTGGGAATTTCAATGACGTCGGTTGACTGAGTTTTAAGCATGAAGCCAGAGGCTTTATAATTGGCATTAATTGAAGTTGAAATCTTCTTATATATTGTAAGGAATTCACTTGTGAATTATCTTGTATTGGTACAACATCTCTAGTTTGAGTTTAGGATAATAATGCTAGAGTATATGCAAGATAAAAACTGAGTACATCGTCGATAACCTGAAGCCATTGCAATTGAATGCGTTGTATAATATTTATACACCTAATATTCGCAATATTACGGATGTGGGAGTACACTATATGAGTTTGATTTAATTGGCCAGTTATACTTCTCTGGTAGCCACCTCGTCTGTGTTACATTACTCTTGAGTTATATTGTATATCGTCTGTGTTACATTACTCTTGAGTTATACTTCTCTGGTAGCCACCTCGTCTGTGTTACATTACTCTTGAGTTATATTGTATATTGTCTGTGTTACATTACTCTTGAGTTATACTTCTCTGGTAGCCACCTCGTCTGTGTTACATTACTCTTGAGTTATATTGTATATCGTCTGTGTTACATTACTCTTGAGTTATACTTCTCTGGTAGCCACCTCGTCTGTGTTACATTACTCTTGAGTTATATTGTATATCGTCTGTGTTACATTACTCTTGAGTTATACAACTCTGGTAGCCACATCGTCTGTGTTACATTACTCTTGAGTTATATTGTACATCGTCTGTGTAACATTACTCTTGAACTATATAATATATCATCTGGATGAGGAAATAAATGTGCTTACATAGTTATTTATTTACCTTAAGCAGAGGATCTTCAGGTGGCGGAACTAGCTTCGGGAAACATGGCGGCGGCATCGCTATCATTAGACGCATAATGATAGCAGCGTGAGCGTCATGTCCGAGACATTTTATTATCAGTGCCTGTAGAAAACAAATGTTAATAGTGTTTTTGGTTATCGTAATAAAACACCTATACGACAAGACAGACGTTGCCCTTGTATAATATTTTGTAATAATTAGGGATGCCACGGTATTTTTCTAAGAAACGTTACAAATGTTCCTTTACACTATATTATGGTCGACTTAAGCCATATTTACTAACGGTTTGCTTTCACTGCTAAATTCCCACAAGAGGATAGTCACTGGAAACAAATAAATATGACACGTGACCTATTGATAATAATTATTTCTGAAAGAATAGGTATATGTATTGATATTTTTGTTGTACATCGACATATATACCTACAATTTTGCGAACTCTCCACGTCACGTTAACATTCACCAATCGAATATTTTTTTCTTCAAAACCGGTGGCGAACATGTTCGATGATTACCCACACAGGATATCCACTACTGTGCACTTAATAGACGCGTTCAGTGACGATTATATAGTAGTATGATTGTATTTATCTTTTAGTCCAGTAGAAAATATCCTTGACCAGTATATTATTGGTTAATAATCAGTTTTGTTTTAAATGTCCAAAAGATGTCCTCGATTTCAAAAACAAACAACCAGTATCAACCGGACATAACCTACCTCGATTTATTTACTCAGAAATATGATAATATGTGGTAAAATGTTGAAATATTGCACCAAGAAACGTTTATATTCGTCAATATGTAGAGAGCTACCTAACAATTTATCGTGTACACTTACCAAAACCGTCAATCTCTTCAAACAACTAAAAGACGCACGAAACCTCTCCGCTTCATCGAAATCCTCGCTAAACTGGACATCGCTAGTGAACTTGAGACTTGAGAAAAATATCCGGTGTCCAGAGAAATCTTCCCTTTGGCAAGGGACATTGATAGACGCGTGATTCGATGCATCTTTCAACCTCAGTGCCCCGCCGGAGAGATGTTGGCCATCGCCGTAATCGTGATGCGGCTTGCAACAGGCCGACAGACGTCAGCAGCCAAATACACACGACGAGGTTCGCTGTCGCCATTTCTGTGTTAAGATAATAGCAAACAATATATCACTTTGCACTTGACTAGAGCATGTTCCGTTATAAGCGTTATAAACAGGCAAATATAAAATATTTACGTGAACAACTAATATAGAAAATAATACACAATGTTTTACATTACAACATATAGGCTATTTAATGCATATTTGTATTATGAACATATACGGTTAGATGTTCTGGAGATAGTTGCACTCGTAAAAACAACAAATATTACTACTACTACTACTACCACTACTACTACTAATAATAATAATAATACTACTACTACTAATACTACTAATATAAATACTAATATTACCACTGCTGCTGCTAATTCGACAACAAGAAAAGTTGCAAGTTTGCTAGAACAGCTGTGTTCGAAGAGTCACAAAAATGGCGGACAGAAGAAAGATTAATGACCTGAGAAAAGAGGTTGTTGTGCAGTCGATCGTAACTGGAAGTTTATAAAGAATCCGGATGAGGGAAGCAAGCTATTTGGTATAATGGGAAATTATAGATGAGAGCATTGGCAAAAAACACGATGGTCGCAGGAAAAACGAACACGACAGCTTAAATGAGAGAACTGCGTGACGAGAGATCTTAGTAAATCGGCATACACGCATGTACGCGCGTACACGCGTACGAACGCACGCATTCGTGCAGACAGACAGGAAGGCAGGCGAACAAGCAATGCGTTTATAAAAACCATGCATTCGGGCACGCATACAAGGATACATGCATACACACACTCACTCATGTTCGTATGCACGCACACACGCTATGACACGCTGTGACGCATATTCATATAATTATGCATGCACTCTCCCACAAGCAAATTTGAAATAAACGGTGATGTCCATGTTTCCCTCTGCACATAGGCACACATAGGAATATAATATTATAGTTATATGTTGTATTTACAACTGCACAATGTATGTAGGGCCTATCCACTCACGCACACACAAATACATAATTAAAACTGGGAACAACTTGTCAGTCGAACTTACCGTCGTCGTGTGCACCTCACGGACGCTGGCTACGTCAGTTGAGCCGGTGTGTTTACGCAACGGATGTATCAAGTGACATTGTCGCTATGGCACAGCCCGTTAAAGTTATGGGCGGGTCCACAACCAGGAAAGTTAATGTTCTTAGTTAGTGTCCACCAAAACAATATTAATCATAACGATTAATAATTCGTTCGTCTCATGCATGTTCTTATGTGTACTCTCTTCATTTCTCTTGGGTGCACAACACGCTGTATTCGTTGCCCGGAGATTTGAGCAAATATTGAATTGGGTATATTTGAGTAAAATGGATTATGTTTCAACGAATTTGATTAAACTTCGAAACGGCAAGAAGATGAATCGAACCATTGTGCTCTTGGTTGAGTCATTTATTCTAAACACTACGCTACCACGCCCTTGACTATCCAGTCCTACATATACGAACAATCAACAACAACACATACTGATAGACGTTTCGTTTATTTGTTCATAAGGCACTTCTTAGCATATTACGTGCTCGTTTAGCAACTGTTTTAAATCAAATAGTCCGTCAGAAATTGTTAGTGTTGAGTACTATTTTCAACTGATATATCACCAACAGGAAGGGCTTTCCAAGGGGGGCGGCACTGTAGCCTAGATAGTCCTAATTCCGATATT
This sequence comes from Escarpia spicata, assembly GCA_963995525.1. Lineage (NCBI taxonomy): Eukaryota > Metazoa > Annelida > Polychaeta > Sabellida > Siboglinidae > Escarpia > Escarpia spicata. Next base: position 19,170,128 of record OZ023207.1, on the reverse strand, counting down.
GACTTGGTTATTGGCTTGGTTCAAGAAACACGAATATGGAAGCTGGATAGATTTTCGTAAACAAGCATATTAAGGGAATTATAAAATGTTGTTGACTATTAAGTAAAAACATATCATAGCCGAAAAAAGGCGTTCATTGTAATTTTTTCGAAATGTAATAAGACCACACCTAGCTTCGTGCGTGGACTGGCATACAAACTATATCGCTTTGGAAAATTACGATAGAAAAACGGTGACATGCAATGATTGCAAAACCTACACTACGTGTAAGCACGTTGAGACACACAATAGACCGTTGTTGTTTGGCGGGAACATTGGCGGGTCTAGATCGTTGAGAATTGGTGTGCACAAAAGTTGAAAAGTGAGTGGAATTATTGATTGATAATTATTATATTTACCTTAATATTATATGTAAATAGCAGGTGACATACATTGAGTAACAGTTGTGGTAAAGATTAATCAGATAAAGTATTTTATAATACTTTATTCTAATGTGTGATAAGAGGGTATCTTAGGCTTCGATAAGATTGTAAACAAGATTTAATAAACCTCATTCATAGATTTATGGGGATACTTTGTTGGGATGGGATGGGATGGAATATATGTATATCAGAGATCGCCTCCATCTAAGTGGAAAGGGGCAGCAGTTTTCTAAGATAACCTGCTGCAATCTGTTCTCACTGGGACAGGTTGCATTTATTTAAACAAGATGCGCAGGGGGGTTTCACAGAGAAGTCTGAAACTGGAGGCATAAATAAAAACAGCACAGATAAATCAGCAAAGAACAGTCTGGAAAACTGTTCTGAAGTTGGATATAAATATTTACTTACTTACTTAGTCCCGCGGCCGACTTGGTTGTCGGGGTGGGAGGGGGGCATAAATGACGCTGCAGCTCTGATGTTCCGCCATTCCTGTCTGTCAGTGGTTGTGATGAGGAGCTCTGGCACGGAGATGGCCGTCCATTCCACAACAGTGTCCATCCACCTCTCCCTCTGACGTCCACGGCGACGCTTGCCCTCCAGGGTGCCCTACAGGATCGTCTTCGGGAGGCTAGCGTGAAGTGTCACGTGTCCACATCATGTAAGTTTCCTTCTCTTGACTTTTGCCAGTAGAGGTCCTTGCGGGCCCACCAGGGATATGACCATTGGTATTACGTTCCATGTAGGAGCATTTAAATGCTTTTGTTTAAATGCAAGGAGCATAGTAAACAACATATGTGAACTCAACATTATGATAGGAGATATTGACCCTAACATTATACGTGTAACTGAATCATAGGCCACCACTGATATATCAGATGCCGAATTGGGTAATCTCTACATAGTACGGGAAGTAAGGACCATAAGTTTATAGTTTTAATACAATGTAGTTTCTCAACACTTGTTAGAACTAACCAGGGGTGGGAATGTATTAAACATAGCTTTGTCCTCACATAATGAATTAGTTGCCAGTGTCTAGATATGTGAACCACTGGGGAGTAGTGATCACAACCAGATACATTTTACCGTCAAAGTAAAATCAGAACTGAATAGCAAAAAGCAGTACAGGAGAAATTTCCACAAAGGAAGACATCAGGACATGAGGAAATATTTAGCAAAGATAGACTGAAATAACGTACTGATGAATAAGAAAGTAACAGAATGCTAGACTAACTGAAAGCGAGAAACTGAGTGCATCGTCCATAAAGTTGTTCTCTTGAAAAAACAAGGGAAACGGTTAAGAAAGTTATATTTATCGAAAGAAACCATAACAAAAATAAGTACAAACAAATGATGTGGAAGTCAATTAGAAGCACTTATCCAATCTACAGCTAGAATTACAAATTCAAAGTGAAGCAATACACAATTAGCTTATAATATAAAAAAATGACAGTAAGAGTTGTTTTCTTGTTAAACATATGATAAACCTATCTCAACATCGGTTTCTAAAAGCGAGATCATTCTTAAAAAATATGTTATGTTTTTGTTTTGAAATAATCACTAAGTAGATATTATCTACTTAAATTTTTAGACAGCTTTCGACAAAGTGCCACATCAGAGATGCTTAAACTAAAGGACCATGGCATAGGGGATGGTATAATTAACTGAATAAGAAAATGGTGATGAACAGGCGACAACAGGTAGTAGTTTATGGGGAGGCTTGAAATTGGTAATCGGTTTTCAGTGGGGTGCCACATAGATCAGCACTGGACACTATATTATTCTTATGGAACAACATCTTCCATTTTTCAGACCATTTGATCAAGATCATCTTGTAAATATTGTATATCTCCATCACGTGTAATCCTTCTAACTGTTATCATCCGCAAATGTAAACACCTTACTTATTATATCATCGTCCAAATCGTTGATATAACGATTGTCAACTAGCACTGACAGGTGTAAACGAGGGTATGGGCTTGTGGAAGGCTGACCTGTCATGCCTGTCCCTCTCCCAACAAAAGGAATAGGCCGCCTCACGCCCCCCCCCTGCCAAGAGACGAACAAACACTTCAAGACTGCCCCACCACATATAGCATTTCGTCCATCCGTCCTAGCGTTTGTGCTTGCCACGAGTTACAACGTCCGGGTAGCCAAACTCGGTCTGCAGCTCCATAGAAAGTGCGGATTCATCCCGGTCTGTATTGTAGGTCAATCGCCTCCGGTACCACTTAAAAAAACCAGTTAAATTTGCCTTATACCAGACGAAACCAATGGATGTGTGGCAAACGTAATTTTAACGACAAATATAAAATGTTAGATCTTTCAATATCCCAGGATTGCGCTGCAAAGTCCAACGAATTCTGCTGATTGTGTAGAACCAACACATTCACCCAAAACATCCACGCACACATTCATCCATGCATGCAGTGTGCAGGCATACTCGCAAACATTCATACGATCTGGTGATATCGGGTAACAGAGGCTCCGGACAAGCTGCGTCGTCTGCGTCCCAACAAAAGCAACAGCAAAGCTTTTTGTCGTATGGCGACATTTCAGAGTGCATTTCAGAGAGCTCACCAACAAAGTAGGTCTCACAATAGTCAATTAGTATTATTTAGGTAGTGTTACCTGTATTATTTATCTCAAATCGCTACCGTACATGATGTTATTAGATGATGCTACAAAACATTATGAGCGTGGCTTTACTACTAGCAATTACCAATATACAGCGGAATCTACTTGTTTCTCAAATATTTTCTGGAGACCTATTAAATATGGGAAAACTTACCACACATGAATTATAGTTATGCTATTTCAAAGGTAGAGTTTGTTTTCATCTCGAATACTTTGATGTAGATGTAACATTCGGTTAATAAAATTCATCACACACAACCATAGTACTTCGGGCGTCAGCTTAGTACTCGGACTGGGCGTTTCTTCACATACGCAAACCGAAGGATATTGAATACCAGTAATCGCGTCACTAGTCGTGAAGGTTTCGTGTTTCCAGTGGTCCGCATACAATGTGTAATAAACAATATATGTATATGTTTTTGTTTTATATTATCATGACTGCGAGTGTACTGCCACTTAGTGGCCGATATATAAAAAAACGGTTACAACTGATAACAATTGTTTATTTTGTCTCTCAAACCGTGATAAGGCAAACGTCATTATCATTTTCGCACACTAACATATTTAGGACTTATATAGTATGCGGTCTTATTAATTACTAAAATTGCAAAATGTTGGCGTTATGAGCCAGAAACGACCACAATAGCATGTCACTGTTGTTCTCCTCTTTTCTCCCGGTTGTCAGGGTTCATGTTCGTCTCGATTCCGTTCCATAATTTCAGTTATGTGTTTTTGTTCGTCTTTTCTCTTACTTATCTTGCACTGCTCTCGACACCAACTGTCTCAATTCCCATCTATCTTTCGCTCTCGTTCCACACTTGTGCAAATACTTCTCTCTTTGCACAGTCCTCCCATTGCACAGTCTCTCTTTACACAGTCCTCTCATTGCACAGTCTCTCTTTGCACAGTCTTCCCATTGCACAGTCTCTCATTACACAGTCCTCCTATTGCACAGTCTCTCTTTACACAGTCCTCCCATTGCACAGTCTCTCTTTACACAGTCCTCCCATTGCACAGTCCCTCTTTACACAGTCCTCCCATTGCACAGTCTCTGTCTTTACACAGTCCTCCCATTGCACAGTCTCTCTTTACACAGTCATTTCATTGCACAATCTCTCTTTACACAGTCCTCCCATTGCGCAGTCTCTTTTTACACAGTCATCCCATTGCACAGTCTCTCTTTACACAGTCCTCCCATTGCACAGTCTCTTTTTACACAGTCATCCCATTGCACAGTCTCTCTTTGCATAGTCCTCTCATTGCACAGTCTCTCTTTGCACAGTCCTTACATTGTACAGTCTCTCGTTACACCAATCCTCCCATTGCACAGTCTCTCTTTACACAGTCCTCCCATTACACAGTCTCTCTTTACACAGTCCTCCCTTTGCACAGTCTCTCTTTACACAGTCCTCCCATTGCACAGTCTCTTTTTACACAGTCATCCCATTGCACAGTCTCTCTTTGCACAGTCCTCTCATTGCACAGTCTCTCTTTGCACAGTCCTTACATTGTACAGTCTCTCGTTACACCAATCCTCCCATTGCACAGTCTCTCTTTACACAGTCCTCCCATTGCACAGTCTCTCTTTACACAGTCCTCCCTTTGCACAGTCTCTCTTTACACAGTCCTCCCATTGCTCAGTCTCTCTTTACACAGTCGTCCTATTGCACAGTCTCTCTTTACACAGTCCTCCCATTGCACAGTCTCTCTTTACACAGTCCTCCCATTGCACAGTCTCTCTTTACACAGTCCTCCCTTTGCACAGTCTCTCTTTACACAGTCCTCCCATTGCTCAGTCTCTCTTTACACAGTCCTCCCATTGCACAGTCTCTCTTTACACAGTCCTCCCATTGCACAGTCTCTCTTTACACAGTCCTCCCTTTGCACAGTCTCTCTTTACACAGTCCTCCCATTGCTCAGTCTCTCTTTACACAGTCCTCCCATTGCACAGTCTCTCTTTACACAGTCCTCACAGTGCACAGTCTCTCTTTACACAGTCCTCCCATTGCACAGTCTCTCTTTGCACAGTCCTCCCATTGCACAGTCTCTCTTTACACAGTCCTCCCATTGCACAGTCTCTCTTTGCACAGTCCTCCCATTGCACTGTCTCTCTTTACACAGTCCTCCAATCGCAGACTAGTTCATCTTGCCTCCATTTCCGCTCCACCCTCCGGGCATCTTATTTCTTTGCCAGCCGTTCTCCCGTTCACAACACATGCCTAGCCCACGTCGACGAATCATAATTTCCAAAACTGGAAGCAGTACCATTAAAATTCAAAAATACATTAATATCCTATTGAGACAGGAAGCGACTTAGACAGTTAATTTACAGTACCATTAAAATCCATCGACTACATTTATATCCTATTGATACAGGAGAGTATTTAGACATACAATAATTTACTGCTGAGTTAATGAACAAAACTGGAAACAAAGAAAGAGTTTGCACATACATTCCTTTAAACTACAACTCGTTAAAGTCACAACTTTCAGAGTTGCTTTTTAACAGCATCACCAATGGAAAAGGCTACCTAGGAAAACAAGAATACAAAATCTTGAAGCATTTCCCCTAATACAACTCACTCGACGGAAATACCACTGTATTTCCTAGCCAAATGAAAACAATACGCAACATACATGTCCGTCGTCACCTTGTGTCCAACGACACAGCTAGGAAAACTTAATAAAAACGCCGCTAATTAATGCTAGCTGATATTACCTAAAGCAAAACTATGACTATTGCATCCCGATAACATACATGTATTCAGTCGAACAGTACATTAAACTTATACACTTTCCTACGTCCATTTAATTTCCGCCTTGCGGTGTCGTGTGATTGTCCACAGTGGCGCCACATGGGGAGTGATTGAAAAAAACATTTCCGCACAAAAACGTAAATAGCACTATATAGCTGCGTCATATCTGTTCGCAATTGTATCTTCAAATGGGCAATGGTCAAATCAAACGAAATGACATAGAAAGTGACGAGTGGACGCCGCACTTGCAATGAACGGAAATTAGCGTATTCATATTTACTAGCAAAAATGTCCGTCACCTGACGGGATGCCCTGTTAGAAGACAGTCGAGAAAGTGATATTTAGCAAATGTTAGAAAACACAGAGCGTCGTTACATAAAAACCTTAACGCGTTTGCAGATACTCGTTGTTTGTTCAAAATGACGAAGGTCGGAGAGAATGTGAAGTTTACGTCATTCGATAGGCCTAGTCGATATAGAGTAGAATTGTCAAAAATAATATTCGCATTGCTATGCTATTGACTTGAGAATAAACATCATTTTGTCTCTTTTTTTTCAGATACGTTTTCCCGCGCGCGCGGTCCCTGCGAGTGTTATGTAACGTATTACGTATTATGCCCATATTACATTTTAAATTTAGAACCGTTAAGGAACGAATTATGTATCCTCTATGTATGTTGGCATACTTAGGGTATTTGGAAAAAAATTATAGGTATTACGTCGTATACAATGGGTCGTTGATTAATATCTACAAGTGTGGCTACCGAGGTTCAATCCGTCGAAAAGGGAAACGTTAATATACATATTGTAGTTAGACATGTATTATAAATTATTTGTTTGCTATTGCTATGGACAAACGTGTGACTTACAAAATTTGCAGTTTGTTACCCATATTGCGTTTCTGAACGTGTGTGTGCGCGTGGGTGTTTGTGTGGGCCGTGCGTCTGTGGTGTGTGTGAATGTCTGTGTGCGTGTAAGCGCGTGCATCCGTGAATGTGTGATGAGTGGGTGCGTGTACGTACGCTTGTAATTATAATATATGTATATATATATATACACACACACACCGCTCACACAAACACCCACGCGCACACACACGTTCAGAAACGCAATATGGGTAACAAATTGCAAATTTATATATATATATATATATATATAATTATAATAATTACATGCGTACGTACACGAACCCATTCATCACATATCCACGCATGCAGGCGCCTACACACACACACACACACACACACACACACACACACACACACACACACACACACACACACACATTCGCACTCATCCGCACCACGCACCACGCACCACGCACCACGCACCACGCACCACGCACCACGCACCACGCACCACGCACCACGCACCACGCACCACGCACCACGCACCACGCACCCACGCACCACGCACCACGCACCACGCACCACGCACCACGCACCACGCACCACGAACCACGCACCACGCACCACGCACCACGCACCACGCACCACGCACCAAGCACACATACACACTCACAAACACACATTCAGAAACATACATATAATGTTACTATGATGTAGTGATTGTGTTATGTAAACATCCACTATCACACTGGATGTCAACACCATTTCGTTGGAGTCCGTGGACGGTGGAGTCCGTGCTTCGGAAGCACTACATGTGGAGAGACGGATATTCGCCATGTTTTTACTTTGAGAATGCATTTTGGGAATGTTACAAATCCAGTATTGTTAGATAATAATCAATTTTTGACCCTGACCGTTCTACTTGACTTATTTGGTCCAATGCGATCGTATTTTCTAGGGATCAAGCGAACGTAGATATCATAACAAGTCTACCGTTTTACTACCAATCAAATGTTTGTACAGTTGTTATTTAATCAAATGAAAATAACATATTTATGACATTGTTAACGTATCGTTGCGAATATTTCTGAAATTAACCAAATGTATTTATTAATAATGTTCAAGCATTATGTTATTATATATTATACTAAGATTATACCTACAAACAAATTTGATTGAGGTGTATACATTTATTAATAAATACTATGATTAATTGCGAAGAGTATTTGGAAAATGATCTAGATACAGATGCAACGCTAAACAAACTGTTTGTGAAGGTATCCAAACTGCCGCGTCAATACGCGTTGCTTCGACTAATTTTCGGTTACGTCCGGTCATATTGTGCCAGTGTTTTGATGTTCACTTCGGTTTATTCGATTAGCTAGTGCATCATGTATATTCATGTTGTTCTCCTATTGTTTTCCTCTCATCAGTTGTGAGGCTGGCCTTGATTTCGTTCCTCGATTTCAGTTTTTTCTTTTCACTCAGTGATCTTGCACTGCTCTATCCACCAACTGTCTCCATCCCCCTCTATATTCATCATTCATTCTAAACACCTCTCCCAAGTCCTTCCAAGTCTCTCTTTACACATTCATCCCCCACTGCCAGCATAGACTAGTCGGCTTGGCGATAATATTCTCAAAAAAGTATTTCTAGTTGAATGACAATTCACAAGACATTTTAACCACAATATAAAACGGCTATTAGGAGAGCATATTAGACGAACAATCGTTCAAATGGTGATACAAGTATGAAACTTGGCATGGGTATTTCCACTGGGACATTATTCAAGTCCAGTCGACGAGCCATGTGCAAATCCAAGATGGCGGCCATTTAAGAAAAATGGCCGACATTGCTTTTCAAATATGTTGTGTGGGTATAAATAATGTGTATATAGAGCTGGCCAAAATAAAGTAGTGTTGTACACATTCGAAAATATACCTGAACATTTAAGATGACTGCAATGTTTCCAAGATGGCTGCCATTTAACATTACTGTATATTTTCAGTTTTCAATGTGACTTATCATGGAATAGTTTGCATTGCACACAAAATGTAAGTTAATGTATGTTTCGTACTGGATATGTTTCCAGAATATGTCCTTGTACACGGGCTATTCCTGATACATACTGTGCAGAAGAGAATATAATGAAAGTATTTTAATATTTTGTTTTTGTTTCTTCCAGCGACACTTGTCCATTTTCAACTCGCAAACAACAAAAGGATGTAATATGTAAGATCAAATATGGCTGCCACTTTCAAGATTGCATCCACTTTAGCATTAAATGTTGTTTTCAACACACCAATTGACTCATCGTACAACAATCTATAGTATATACAAAAATCATGTCAATGGCAGTTTTACATTGAACATGTATGCCTGATTTTGTCAACGGACATACACTTCCGATTGTAGTTATTATTGAAGCGACATTTGCAATGTTCTACACATAACTGATACATTTGAATAGCTTGTAGGTAGCTAAATCAAATTTGTGTGTTATTGTTAATATTGTAAATGTTCATGATCACAAAATATGGCTGCCATTGTTCAAGATGGCCGCTGTTTTGTTGCTCTGCGCCACTTAATTCTGACATTAGTTCGGTTTTGCTATGCCCAATAAACTCAGATAGGAAATACAAACAGAGTATTTATACTGATACACTGAGTAAAAATTGCTAGGCAATATGTTAGGCTCAGCTACCGGACACAGTATGTGGCGCATCTATCCTAGGTTATGTCCATCGCCTTCCCAAACGTAGACTAATTGTACAAAGTTTCAATAACACAACCTGTGCACAGTATTGTTCCACATATGTATACAGCTCGCTTAATGTAGGTGTTGACATGTTCATGGTGACATATAATGATAAAGTAAGTTGCAATCTTATTGAAAACAACACAATGCGTTTATAAACTATGTAGTAATGAGGCTTTCATAGGGTAGACTGCCGTGAGGTGTTGGGAATTATGTTGTTTTATATACACTGATCGTAACTGAAGCAACTATTAGACAGTCACCATTACCCTACGGTGGACGATGTTGACTGGTTGAACGTCTGAGAAGTTTGGCTTCTATCGATTGATAGGCTAGGTTATGCACGCCTCACATTGTCCTTTACTTGTAGAAAATTAACACGTTTCGCTGGAAATGTCGCTGCAAGAAATACTAAAATCGAAGTTTTAAAATGCTTTCGTTGTATTAGCACCTGTGCAGCAAGAATGAGCTGTATGTATCAGGAATATCTACGTATGTACAAGGACATATTCAGGAAACAGATCAAGTACAACGCATGCATTGACATTCACTGTCAATGGAATGCTAACCAGTGAAAATATACAGTAAAGGTATCACGGTGGCCATCTTTTAAATATATCAGCCATCTTGAATGTTCAGACATAGTTGGGATGCTTAAAGACACGACTATAAATTGGCCCGCTTCAAAAAAATTATGTCTCAATTTTTGTTTAAACAATGTCGGCCATATCACCTTTTGAACGATTCACCTGAATGAGCCCTAATTTGCTCCACTATATATGTGTAATAGATAAACGTGGCGTGTGGAGTAGATGCAGACACACTATTGCTTATGTATACCCCCATGCCAATAGCACAGCAATACGAATATTATTTGATAATTCTACACTATCATGACTACGGCGTATCGATTGACGCGAACTTCACATTCTCTCAGACCTCCGTCATTTAGAACAAACATACAGTATCTGCGAACGCATTATGGTGTTTATTTAAATATGATATGTGTATTCTAACATTTGATTAATGTTACTATCTCGACTGTCTTCTACAAAGGTTTTCCATCAGGTGACAAACAATTGTTGTTAGTACGATTATTCATGTGTGAATGTGGGAAGGATAAGCAGTCAACATTGTGCCAACCGAGTGTGGAAGTTTCAGTTCTTGTAATTGTTTCAACGCTCGGCAACGTTATATTACCTGACTCGTCTGTATATATTGTGGTTAAAATGTCTTGTGACTTCTCGTTCAACTAGAAAGACTGTTTTGAGAATACTAACGCCAAGCCAACTAGTCTATCCTGGCAGTGGGGGATGAATGTGTAAAGAGAGACTCGGAAGGATTGGGAGAGGTGTTTATATAAGCGACTAGTCCATGCTGGCAGTGAGGGATGAATGTGTAAAGAGAGACTTGGAAGGATTGGGAGAGGTGTTTATATAAGCGACTAGGCTATGCTGGCAGTGAGGGATGAATGTGTAAAGAGAGACTTGGAAGGATTGGGAGAGGAGTTTATATAAGCGACTAGTCTATGCTGGCAGTGGGGGATGAATGTGTAAAGAGAGACTCGGAAGGATTGGGAGAGGTGTTTATATAAGCGACTAGTCTATGCTGGCAGTGGGGGATGAATGTGTAAAGAGAGACTTGGAAGGATTGGGAGAGGTGTTTATATAAGCGACTAGTCTATGCTGGCAGTGGGGGATGAATGTGTAAAGAGAGACTTGGAAGGATTGGGAGAGGTGTTTATATAAGCGACTAGTCTATGCTGGCAGTGGGGGATGAATGTGTAAAGAGAGACTCGGAACGATTGGGAGAGGTGTTTAGAATGAATGATGAATATAGAGGGGGATGGAGACAGTTGGTGGATAGAGCAGTGACAGATCACTGAGTGAAAAGAACAAGCTGAAATCGAGGAAAGAAATCTAGGCCAGCCTCACACCTGATGCGTGGTGCGTGGTGCGTGGTGCGTGGTGCGTGGTGCGTGGTGCGTGGTGCGTGGTGCTTGGTGCGTGGTGCATGGTGCGTGTGTGATGTGTGCGAATGTGTGTGTGTAGGCGCCTGCGTGCGTGGATACGTGATGAATGAGTGCGTGTACGTACGCATGTAATTATTATAATTATATATATATATATATATATATATATAATGATATAATGATGTAATGAATGTGTTATGTAAACCTCCACACACACACACACATAAATATATATATATATATATATATATATACATATATTATAATTACAAGCGTACGTACACGCACCCACTCATCACACATTCACGGATGCACGCGCTTACACGCACACAGACATTCACACACACCACAGACGCACGGCCCACACAAACACCCACGCGCACACACACGTTCAGAAACGCAATATGGGTAACAAACTGCAAATGTTGTAAATCACACGTTTGTCCATAGTAATAGCAAACAATTTATAATACATATCGAACTACAATCGTATGTATATTAACGTTTCCCTTTTCGACGGATTGAACCTCGATAGCCACACTTGTAGATATTAATCAACGACCCATTGTATAGGACGTAATACCTAAACAATTTCAAAATTCCCTATGCATGCCATATAGAGGATACATAATTCGTTCCTTAACGATTCTAAATTTAAAATGTAATATGCGCATAATACGTAATACGTTACATAACACTCGCAGGGACAACGCTCGCACGGCAAAACGTATCTGGAAAACGGCGACTGCTTCATAGACTGAGCATCACGGAGACAAAATGATGTTTTTTCTCAAGCCAATAGCATAGCAATGCGAATATTACTTTTGACAATTTTACTCTACATCGACTAGGCCTATCGAATGACGTAAACTTCACATTCTCTCCGACCTTCGTCATTTTGAACAAACAACGAGTATCTGCAAACGCGTTAAGGTTTTTATGTAACGACGCTCTGTGTTTTCTAACATTTGCTAAATATCACTTTCTCGACTGTCTTCTAACAGGGCATCCCGTCAGGTGACGGACATTTTTGCTAGTAAATATGAATACGCTAACTTTCCGTTCATTGTAAGTGCGACGTCCACTCGTCACTTTCTATGTCATTTCGTTTGATTTGACCATTGCCCATTTGAAGATACAATTGCGAACATATATGACGCAGCTATATAGTGCTATTTACGTTTTTGTGCGGAAATGTTGTTTACAATCACTCCCCATGTGGCGCCACTGTGGACAATCACACAACACCGCAATCGGCTAAGACGGAAATTAAATGGACGTAGGAAAGTGTATAAGTTTAATGTACTGTTCGACTGAATACATGTATGTTATCGGGATGCGATAGTCATAGTTTTGCTTTAGGTAATAGTAGCTAGCATTAATGAGCGGCGTTTTTATTAAGTTTTCCTTGCTGTGTCGTTGGACACAAGGTGACGACGGACATGTATGTTGCGTATTGTTTTCATTTGGCTAGGAAATACAGTGGTATTTCCGTCGAGTGAGATGTTGTAGGGGAAATGCTTCTAGATTTTGTATTCTTGTTTCCTAAGTAGCCTTTTCCATTGGTGATGCTGTTGAAAAGCAACTCTAAAAGTTGTGATTTTAACGAGTTGTAGTTTAATGGAATGTATGTGTAAACTCTTTCTATGTTTCCAGTTTTGTTCATTAACTCAGTAGTAAATTATTGTATGTCTAAATACTCTCCTGTATCAATAGGATATTAATGTAGTGGATGGATTTTTAATGGTACTGTAAATTAACTGTCAAAATAGTATCCTGTGTCAATAGGATATTAGCGTATTTTTGAATTGTAATGGTACTGCTTCCAGTTTGTGAAATTATGATTCGTCGAAGTGGGCTATGCAACGGGAGAACGGCTGGCAAAGAAATCAGATGCCCGGAGAGTGGAGCGGAAATGGAGGCAAGATGAACTAGACTGCGATGGGAGGACTGTGTAAAGAGAGACCGTGCAATTGAAGGACTGTGTAAAGAGAGACTGTGCAATGGGGGGACTGTGTAAAGAGAGACTGTGCAATGGGGGGAATGTGTAAAGAGAGACTGTGCAATGGGAGGACTGTGCAAAGAGAGACTGTGCAATGGGAGGACGTTGCAAAGAGAGACTGTGCAATGGGAGGACTGTGTAAAGAGAGACTGTGCAATGGGAGGACTGTGTAAATATAGACTGTGCAATGGAAGGACTGTGTAAAGAGAGACTGTGCAATGGGAGGACTGTGTAAAGAGAGACTGTGCAATGGGAGGACTGTGTAAAGAGAGACTGTGCAATGGGAGGACGTTGCAAAGAGAGACTGTGCAATGGGAGGACTGTGTAAAGATAGACTGTGCAATGGGAGGACTGTGTAAAGAGAGACTGTGCAATGGGAGGACTGTGCAAAGAGAGAAGGATTGCGTGGAACGAGAGCGAAAGATAGAGGGGAATTGATACAGTTGGTGTCGAGAGCAGTGCAAGATAAGTGAGAGAACAGACGAACAAAAACGCATAACTGAAATTATGGAACGGACTCGAGACCAGCATGAACCCTGACAACAATGAGACAAGAGGAGAACAACAATGACTACTGAACATGCTATTGTGGTCATTTCTGGCTTAATTCGCCAACATTTTGCAATTTTAGTAATTAATAAGACGACATACTATATAAGTCCTAAATTTGTTAGTGTGCGAAAATGATAATGACGTTTGCCTTATAATCACGGTTTCAGAGACAAAATAAACAATTGTTATCATTTGTAACCGTTTTTTTTATATCGACCACTAAGTGGCAGTACACACGCAGTAAAGATAATATAAAACAAAAACATATACATATACATATATTGTTTATTACACATCGTATGCGGACCACTGGATACACGATACCTTCACGACTAGTGACGCGATTACTGGTATTCAATATCCTTCGGTTTGCGTATGTGAAGAAACGTCCAGTCCGAAGTCCTATGGTTGTGTGTGATTAATTTTATTAACCGAATGTTACATCTACATCAAAGTATTCGAGATGAAAACAAACTCTATTTTTGAAATAGCATAACTATAATTCATGTATGGTAAGTTTTCCCATATTTAATAGGTATCCACAAAATATGTGAGAAACAAATATTTTCCGCTGTATATTGGTAATTGCTAGTAGTAAGGCAACGCTCATAATGTTTTGTAGCATCATCGAATAACATCATGTACGGTAGCGATTTGAGATAAATAATACAGGTAATACTACCTAAATAATACTAATTGACTATTGTGAGACCTACTGTGTTGGTGAGCTCTCTGAAATGCACTCTGAAATGTCGCCATATGACAAAAAGCTTTGCTGTTGCTTTTGTTGGGACGCAGACGATGCAGCTTGTCCGGAGCCTCTATTACCCGACATAACCTTATAGTATGAATGTTTGCGAGTATGCCTGCATGCATGCATGGATGAATGTGTCCGTGAATGTTTTGGGTGAATGTGTTGGTTCTGCACAATCAGCAGAATTCGTTGGACTTCGAAGCGCAATATTGGGATATTGAAAGATCTAACATTTTATATTTAACGTTGACATTATGTATGACACACATCCATTGGATGCGTCTCGTGTAAGGCAGATTGGTCTGTTTTGTTGTTGTAAATGATATGACACTGGCCGACGCCGAAACTAGATATGTAACCGACAGTTGTATTGACGCAAATTGCGTAAATCAAAGGAACTCCCTCGGATTGCCCAATCTGCAAGTGTATGTGAGATGTATAAATAAGTGCGAAATACGTTTTTGTGTAATCGATAATAGCGCAGATCCAGCAAATGCACGCAAAATATGCATGCATGAATGCATGCATGCATGTATGGATGCATATAAGCATGTATGAATACTCTTCTCCATGTGTATTCGAATATGCATATACACGTATACGATTATATACTTGGATGTGTTTATATATGTGTGTGTTTATGTGTATATGTGTGTGTATATGTGTGTATGTGTACATGTGTGCATATGTATGTACGTATGTGTGTGTGTATGTGAGTGCGTGTGTGCATATGTTCGTGTGTTCAAGTGTTCATGTGTGCTGGTTATGCTAGTTTCCTGAATGGGCGTTACAACAATAGTATTTCATGTTTATTTCAAATTTGCGGATGAAAACAATAGCAGTTGCTTGATACATTGGTACATTAACCCTATTTTGCTTTTGGTCTTCAAAGACTAATAATTTTCCTCTCATATAGGACTTTGACTATTTAAACGGAGCCCTGAAAAATACAGTCACTATCTTAGTAGGGCCATGTTGGTAACACTATTTAATAAGATAATTAACTCTAGATGGCAGGTGGTCAAGGAAGCCGTTTGGCTTATTGATAGTCCAAACCTTTTTATCTACGTGTATATCGCCCTTCCCAGGCACGTGTCAAATTTATTGTTAAAAATATTCACGCTACTAGCACACACACAATCAGCAGATAGTATGTTCCTGCAATGTGCAGTCCTTTGTGAAAGTGAGAACATTTATATATATATAATTTATTTGCTCCTTTACTAATGTAACTTCATGTTCCCTAACCCTTCTATCTTTTTAATCACATTTAAATGTACAGTTTATTTTCCTCCACAAATAATCCTTTAATGCCCAAGTAGGGAAACGAACAATCATTTTGGAAACGGAAACAGGCAATTTTGCCTAAGTGTGAGAAATGAAAGAGGCGACGCCTTGGTAGAATGGGCAACATCATGAGAGTACACAATCACCAATACCAAGTTCCAGAAGAAAACAGTGAGGAGATGGACGTGGAAAAGCACAAATGAAGAAACGAAAAACTAAATTGTCTACATCCTCACAAATAGGTCAGGCTTATTCACTGACGTAAGTGTCATCAAGCAAGTCAACATCGCAAATGACCATAGAATGGTAATGGACAACATCAAGCTGGACGTCAAAGTGGACAGAAATATGTTGATAAACAAGAGACCACCAAAAGTAGATGCCACACAAATGGGAACAAAAAAGGTCGAATTCCAATTGGAACTGCGAAATCGATTCGAAACACTACAAGAACTAGATGTCATCGACACCATGAGCAAAACATCATTGAGGTGATCCATCAAAGAACGACAAGTGTATCAAAGCAATCAACAGGCACGAAATGACGAGATTATTGTCACCGACACGAGCACTAATAAAGAAACAACCAAGAAATGGTGAATAACGACGACCGTAAAACACATAGAGTACGCAGTCATATGCAAGATCATCAAAAAGAAAGCGAAGGAGGACGTCATGAAGTACAAACACGATATCATACGAGAACAGATTATGTTATCTAAGAGCCTGAAGAAAGCCAGAAGAACACAGGCATTAAGCAGAGACAAACTGGCTGATATGATCATGGAACAGCACAGAACATCAGTTATGGACACCATAGTGATGAGGGGGGCAGACATTGCGAGTGACCCTCAGTTAGTGCGCTCGAAGATCAGGCTGAAGCTAAAGAGGAAGCAAAAGACCAGTGAGAACAGAAAGAAATTCGACACAATCAAGCTGCAACAACCAACCATAAAAATGCAATTCTCATTGAAGCTACGGAACAGATATCATGTACTACAGGACTACGCCGAGACAGATAATGACATTGTTGAGAGAAAATGGCAAGAATTCGAGGTGGCCTACAAAGAAACAGCCAAAGAAGTACTGGGTTACAAAAAGAGAGGACAAAAACCATGGATCAGCAAAGGGTCATGGGAACTGGTAGAAGACAGGAAACGACTAAAGAACAACATGGAACAAGCAAAGTCAGAAAGGATAAAGCAGAGTTACAAGGATAAGTATCAACAAAAAGACAAAGACGTAAAGAAAAACATGAGACAAGATAAAAGAAAGTGGGTAGACAACCTGGCTGCAGAAGCAGAGAAAGCAGCCGGGAATGGAAGGATGAAAGAAGTCTACAACATCACAAAGACACTTAGTAACGACAAACACAAAACAGCGAATGCAGTAAAAGACAAATCTGGAAACCTAATAACTGAAGGACCAGCCAAGCGGACAAGATGGAAGGAGCATTTTGAAGAAGTCTTTAATAGACCTATGCCTGATGACCCCGTTATAGATATTGAATTAGATCCAATCATAGATGAAATCAGCACAGACTCTATAACAAAAACAGAGATTAGATCAGCACTGAGGAAGCTAAAGAATGGGAAAGCTGCAGGTAAAGATGACATTACAGCAGAATTGTTGAAAGCAGACATGGCGACAACAGAGAATTGGCTTCTAAGCTTATTCAAAACAATTTGGGAACAAGAAAAAGTACCAAAGACGTGGAAACAAGGACTGATTGTTAAAATACCAAAGAAAGGTAACCTTACAGAGTGCAGCAACTGGAGAGGTATTACTCTAACATCTGTCCCTAGTAAAGTGTTCGGAAGAGTGATAATAGACAGAATAAGAGATGGAGTTGAGAGCAAGTTGAGAGATGAACAAGCAGGTTTCAGAAGAGGACGAAGCACTGTTGAGCAGATATTCATCCTTCGAAACATAATAGAACAGGTAGTGGAATGGCAAGCAACGCTATATGTAACTTTTGTAGACTTCGAAAAGGCATTTGACTCTGTACACCAAGAGAGCCTTTGGGAAATCATGGCGAGCTATGGAATCCCATACAAGATAATCAGAATGGTCCAGATTTTGTACGAGGACAGTGAATGTGCAGTGTTAGATGAAGGTGAACAATCTGAGTGGTTCAAGGTAAAAACTGGAGTTAAGCAAGGAGACGTAATGTCCGGATTTCATTTCTTGATGGTAATCGACTGGATAATGAGGAAAACAACTGAAGAAAACAACACAGGGATATGATGGAGATTCATGTCAAAACCTGAAGACTTGGACTTTGCAGATGACATTGCGCTGATATCATCAAGTTACAGACACATGCAAGCAAAGGCAACAAAAATGAATGCATTCGCATCAAAAACTGGCCTAAAAATCAATAAAAAGAAAACTGAAGTACTGAGGATCAACAGCAAATGCAACAACAGAATAGAGATTGATGATCAACAACTGAATGAAGTAGAGAAATATACATACCTGGGCGCAAACGTCAGCAAGCAAGGAGGAGGGGATGACGATATTAACAACATAATACGAAAAGCAAGGACATCATTCATGAAACTCAAGCAGATATGGAACTCAAATGTGTACACATTAAAAACTAAACTCAGATTATACAATACTCTGGTCAGTGTTACTGTATGGATGTGAAACATGGAAAGTAAACAAATGCGACAACAAAAAACTTGACATTTTCCATTTCAACTGTCTCAGAAGAATTTTAAAAATTAGATGGCCAATAATAATTTCGAACAAAGACTTTGAGAACATAACAGCAGAAGAGAAGATCAGCACAGAAGTACAGAGAAGAAGGTGGAATTGGATCGGGCATGTGCTGAGAAAGAAGGCCCAAAACCACTGCCTGACAGCGCTGACATGGACGCCGGAAGGAACAAGAAAAGTTGGTCGACCAAAAACAACGTGGAGAACCACAGTGGAAAAAGAACGGAAGCAACTGGGCTGGGCAACATGGAGCAAAGCCAGACACATAGCCGTTGACAGGGCGAGGTGGCGGAGTCGCACAGCAGCCTTATGGGCCACAAGGCCCGAAGAGGATAGGTAAGGTAAGGTAAGCAGAGACAAACTGGCTGATATGATCATGGAACTAATAGAGGAATTCTACACCGAGCTATATGACAGTGAAGAGATTACCATAATTCACACGAACCGAAAGAGATACCAGAGATAACACAATGGGAGGTGGAAGCAGGGCTAAACGTTACGAAGAATATGAAGACATCAGGCAACGACCATGTAAACATTGAAACATTAAAAGTAGGAAAAGATACCATGTCTAAGCATTGGATAACCTCTATCCTACATGCTTGTCAGAAAGACGAAAACTCACGCAATGGAAGAAGGCAAATATGATGATAATCTTCAAGAATGTAAATAAGAAAGACTGATAGGAATACTGACATATATGTGTGTTATCAAACATCTACAAATTACACACAAATATACTAATGAATAGGCTAGAGACGACACTCATCGAAAATCAACCACGGGAGGAAGCAGAATTCAGAAGGTACTCAACGACAGACCACATACACGTCGTAGGTTACTGACATTTAAGTGCCGAAAATATAATATCTATATATATATATATCAACACCACACAGAGAACGTCGAAAGGTACGTCTATTGGAACAGTGATACAGCATCAGAAACAAAAAACAGGACAAGTAGATTCAAAGAAGAATCGTCTCCGGTTGAACAGCATTCGCCAAACACCGCGACATCTTCAAGGGTAACTTTGGAACCTTCATGAAGAGACAAGGCTACAATTCATGCGTACTTCCATCTATGACATGGACACTCACAATCCAAGCAAAGAACAAGCTGGCAGCCGCACAAACAAAGACAGAAAGAAGTTAAACATCACATATCGGGAGAGAAAAAACAAACGTCTGGGAAAGAGAAAACAAAATGGTCGTCGACATGATAGAACAAATCAGAAGACACAAGTGGACCTGGGCATGGCACATCAGCAGATTGCGCGATAACCGATTGGCATCGCTTATCACAACCTGGAGCCCTTACGAAGGGAAACGGTCTAAAGGAACACCGGCGAGACGATGGAAAGGCGAATTATACAAGTACTGGAAAGGCACCATCTAGCAGATGTACATACGCACATACGTGCATACGTGCATACGTGCATAAGTGCATACGTGCATACGTGCATACGTGCATACGTGCATACGTGCATACGTGCATACATGCATACATGCGTACACGCATAAAACACACGCACACACGCACACACGCACACACGCACACACGCGCACACGCGCACACGCGCACACGCGCACACGCGCACACGCGCACACGCGCACACACGCACACACGCACACACGCACACACGCACACACGCACACACGCACACACGCACACACGCACTCACGCACACACGCACACACGCACACACGCACACACGCACACACGCACACACGCACACACGCACACACATACACACGTACATACGTACATATGTACATACGTACATACTTACATACGTACATACTTACCTATGTACATACGTACATACATATATACGTACATGTGTACATGCGTACATACATACATGCGTACATAAATATATGCGTATATATTCAAACATGCATTCATACATACAAACATACGTACATACGTACATACGTACATACGTACATACGTACATACGTACATACGTACATACGTACCAACAGACATACATACAGACATACAGACATACATACATACAGACATACATACATACATACATACATACATACATACATACATACATACATACATACATACATACATACATACATACATACATACATACATACATACATACATACACACATACATACATACATACATACATACATACATACATACACACATACATACACACATACATACATACGTACATACATACATACGTACATACATACATACATACATACGTACGTACGTACGTATATGTGTACGTACATACGTACATGGATACATACACACACACATACACACACACATACACACATAAATAAATACACACATACGTACAGACATACAAGCATACATCCATACCTGCATGCGTGCATACATTCACACATGCATAGGTACATAAACACTCGCAAATTGTTTGTGTATATGGTATCGTTATCAGACAATATAGCGCCTTTATTACAGCAGTTTCCTTTCTTTCTGGCCTTACCATGCCTTCACAGGGCCTTTCACATGACCATCGTCCAGCCATACCTTTGAGTGTTCATCAACGTCGCCAGTGTATTCCTGGTAGAGTACATCCATCTCACTTGCATCATTTTTGTTGGTGTTTCTGTGATATTGTACTTCAGTTTTCGTCGTTTTTAATTGACGTCATGCTGCGTTTCAATGGGCTCGTTTACATCGTAAACACGACTTGGCGAAGTGGAAAGTTCATAAACTCCTCCAGTTTACCACTTGTACATTTATGCATTTGGGTCAAGTAGGGGCTACGAAAGCGTATTCACGGTATAAACGATGTAATTGGAACGCAGCAATATTAACAAAGGAAAGCACGGATAACTTGTTTGATCAATAATTGATGTAATTGATACAACATGTAACTCACCAAAACTGCATGAAATTGCTTGAACATCAATATTGTTCAAATTGTGAAAACCTTTAATGAGAAGGTCTGCATCTATTGGTATTTTCCTGACTACAAGGCTAGAATAGTTGTGCACACAATTGAGATATATGTCAAACCGCAGTGAATTGTGCACTAGGTTTGTCGATTGTAATTGCTCATAGTATGGTGTAATTATCGTTATATCAATTCAGCGCACAACGGTAACAAAAGCTTAAAGAGGAATATTGTGAGCGACCGATGAAAACACGCAAAGCGTTACCCCGTGAGATGCATAGACACGATCGGCTCATGAAGCATTGCACAACATGGATGTGAACTATGTTAACTATGTCATGTACGATATTGCACTTAATTAGGTAATGTGTAAGTTTGAGATCAGAAGTCAGCGCCATATATAATAAACCACAACACTGTAGTATTGCATAATGTAGATTATTGTTGTTATTACAAATATTTGAATATGTCAAAATAGTTTTATAAAATCCCAGCCAAATGTATCAAATTAACTAAACATTCAAATTTGCTCAAAGAAACAGCGAGGTTCCATATACTCATGAATAATTACGTTACTCCTTCAAACAACTTTTATTATAGTAAGACCTGTGTTGTATAATAACATACATTATGGTATGGTGCAGATCGAAACATGTTCATGGCCTTTCTCAGTATATTAACATACATCAAATACTGTACGATTTCAAAATCATTAATGTATTGAAATACTATAAGTATAACACATAAATAAAATAGTGCAGAGCTGCTGATTAAGGATATAACCAAATGGAAACATTAGCTACTAGTAATGTGTATACAAAAAATATTTAATATAGCACAATATAATATAGCAATTGTATACAAATAAACACATACATGTATATGTTTGATTAATAATAATAATAATAATAAGATAACTTCTATTGCGCCTAAATCCTTGGAAACCAAGCTCAGAGGCGCATCAAAACAAAAGGGTTGGTCAATCTCAAAGTCCATAAGTAGTTTTCCAGTTTTCAACAGATGGGTCAAGGCGCTAGGGAGCTACGGTGGATAAGCAAGATTATAAAGATACGTTTTTAAATGACGACGGAATTTTGTAATATTTTCAACTGATCTAACACTAAGAGGAAGCATATTCCAAAGAGTTGGTGCAGCGACAGAAAAAGCCCTAGCTCCAATGTTAGTGTTGACTCTAGGAACAAAAATTAGGTCAGAACTAGATGATCGAAGCTGGATAGATTTTCTTACAGGAGTAAGCAATAAATGCAAATACGATGGTTGCTTATTGGACAGTGCCTGGTATGTAATGGTACAGATCTTAAATATTATACGATATCGTACAGGAAGCCAATGTAAAGACTTCAAAAGTGGCACAGAGCGAGAAAAATATTGCTTATAATAATAGCTTAAAAGATCAAATTAATTGATAAAATATTATTGAATATCAAGAATACAAATGCTTAAATATTCAAAATTAAATAGTTACATATTATGATGTACACTAGACGCTATGACATTATGCAGATCTACGCATACAACAGTGAAAACAACCCCATCCTGCACACACACACACCCTGTACGCCCGCAGCAAAATTACCTTCAATGAATTAACGACAAAAAGCTAAGCTTACGCCTGATAATATGAACAATAACGTTAAGGCCAACTAGCAACGGCTAATCGGTCTTAAGGAAACTCATCAAACGCAAATAACGTACCTTAATGACATATAAAAGTTACGACGTCTAAGCAGCCGCTATGACGTCGTAAATAGGCTGATGAAACCGGCCCCTGACGTATTCGAACGTGTTCCAGTTTACGTGATCATTACGACACGCCGTCTTCCAATATAATAATAATAATAATAAGATAACTTCTATTGCGCCTAAATGCTTGGAAACCAAGCTCAGAGGCGCCTCAAAACAAAAGTATAGCGAAGTCAGTGTTGGTCGGTGTAGTGCATTCTGGAAATAGGATTCTATCACGTGATCACTTGTTCTGTGGGACAAATGCCTATTATTTAATATTATGGGAAACATACTTAGGCTATTTTCTTTTGTTATTCTTAGACGGGAACCTTCCAGCGTCAGGTATTTTGTGTAAGAATGTATAAAAATGAATATGATTTATATATCAACGATCTGCTAAATGAATGCAAGTCGTGAGTCGCAAGTCGCAAGTCGCGTCACTATCGATTGCGAGAATATATGTCATGATCTCGGACTTGTGTTGAATCCGGCACCACCTTATTTTTGCCGATATGATTATATATTTACCTGGAATTTATGCTTCAAACATCACTGTGTTTATTACGTCATTCCGTGTCGTTCCGGGCACGTAACGTTGCAAAATGTTGGTGTTAATGATACTTCTGTTTTGAAGTCGAAATAGCGCTAGTCTCCGCCGCTCCGGTCAGGTTTGATGACAGACCAAATGTCTTAAGATGAAAGGACTGAGTGCCACCATAAATTGAGTCTCGCCGTCATTTAGCTTTAGTTTATGCTTAACAATCCTCTATTTCACCAGGTTTGCATGAATGTATATGTGCATGTGTGCATGTGTGCATGTGTGCATGTGTGCATGTGTGCATGTGTGCATGTGTGCACGTGTGCACGTGTGCACGTGTGCACGTGTGCATGTGTGATAAATGCATATATGCATGTGTGTATGTATATAAGAACGTGTGTGTGGCTTGTGTATTCATGGACATTCATATATGCAATATAAGGAGGGACATATTTGGTATTTAGTGTCAATCTCAGCCGGCGATCATAAGGAAATAACAATGAGTACACATTCCGTTTTAGCTCAGTGTTTTGTAATATATGAACAGACATAACACTTTTCATCGCACAATTTAGATTTGTTAAAATCGTCAACTGAGGAAGTCGGCGATATATCGCACAATCTTCTTCGACGTCTCTGATTCCGTGACTGCGAGTATATTATGCGGGGGTTGTACACGGCTGTGGTTACCTTCCGCCCTGAACTACCGAGCGTATATATTCCCGTCGTTCGTCAGAACATCTTGTTTCACGTTCAAGATGAACGCTTTTGGGAGCAGTTCCAGGTGCCATGAGGGGAGCAAAATATTGGTCAGAGACCACCATCTTGACTTTGTATCAGAGAGCTGCATTTCCTCGACGACACGCCAGTGACTGTCTTGTCTGTCTTCTCTTATTTCGTTTTAGGGAGAACCGAACAAGGCACCAGTTTGCCGTAGCGGGCCTTCTTGGCGGCCGTCGTGTGACAGTTAGTTGCGG
Source organism: Escarpia spicata (assembly GCA_963995525.1). Classification (NCBI taxonomy): domain Eukaryota; kingdom Metazoa; phylum Annelida; class Polychaeta; order Sabellida; family Siboglinidae; genus Escarpia; species Escarpia spicata. The sequence goes on along the minus strand of OZ023207.1, from coordinate 19,145,260 downwards.
GATAAATCAATGAAAGGAAGTCCCGTTATATTTCCGAAAGCGTACCACAACCTACCGAGCCGATCATTGTGTAATGTGAACGAGACAAACAGCATCAAATTTACACACGAGAGGAAGCGGAAAGAAAAATGCCAGTTTAGACATGTTACTAGTCAGAAATTAATCGGGGGATGGAAACATGTAATCTTCCGGAAGAATACTCATATGTATTAATATCTAAATTTCTTCTCACATCATCCCATACACCCAAGCAGATGGGAGTGATTCGTACGTTGCAAAACATATGTGAAACGCTTGTCACAGAGAAGGAAGATAAATGGAGAGAAGGAAAACACATCTAGCAACCACTAAAGAGATGCGGCTACCCACAGTCAACCATATCAACGGTACAGAGAAATATGAAACAAAAGAGTGAAGACAACATCAGGAAGAAGACGCAGGAAAAAGACAAGGACTCAAACAATGATTGTACTTCCGTATATCCAATGATTATCCGAAACCACATCACGGATAATGAAGAAATGCAACGTGAACACAGCATTGAAACCTCTCAAGACCATCAAGAGGTCACTGGTAAGACCAAAAGACAAAGTGGAACCACACAAGATGTGCGAAGGAGTGTACGCTATATCGTGTACGCACTGCAATGGCACATACATCGGATAAACTAAACGCACACTTGGCACCCCCATGAAAGAACACTGCGAGACGGCATCAACAAACAATATGTACACCAGAAACCACAGAAAGAAACATCGGACAAAGGAAATGCACAAATCAGCCATGACAGACCACATGAGACAGCAACACGACACAATAGACAGGGATGGGGCCACATGTGTGGACATGGCGTCGGACTGGAGGACAGGACACGTGTGTGGACATGGCGTCGGACTGGAGGACAGGACACATGTGTGGACATGGCGTCGGACTGGAGGACAGGACACGTGTGTGGACATGGCGTCGGACTGGAGGACAGGACACATGTGTGGACATGGCATCGGACTGGAGGACAGGACACATGCATGGACATGGCGTCGGACTGGAGGACAGGACACGTGTGTGGACATGGCGTCGGACTGGAGGACAGGACACATGTGTGGACATGGCGTCGGACTGCAGGACAGGACACATGTGTTGACATGGCGTCGGACTGCAGGACAGGACACATGTGTGGACATGGCGTCGGACTGGAGGACAGGACACATGTGTGGACATGGCGTCGGACTGGAGGACAGGACACATGTGTGGACATGGCGTCGGACTGGAGGACAGGACACATCAAGGAAGTAATCTGGATTCGAAAAGCACGGTTAGCATGAATGAAATGAAAGCCGGTACCGGCTTTCATACACCTGTAACTATTTCTTGAAGAGCCACCCAGGGCGCAGCCATGGGGGGCACACACCGGAACGTTTCCGCTAGAGGTCTACCGTGTCGCCAATAGCGGTAGCCGTCTGAGGAAGTCTGCTGAAAGCAGCCGAAACGTCACGGGAATAATTATAAACTGACAGTGAAATAAGTAACAAAATCAATCACTCATATGCTTGACTTTTTAGATAATTATATGTGGGATCGAGGTCCTAGTATTGTTTGCGCAGAATGACACAGGCTGTGGGCAATAACAAATATTGATCATGATTTGGAAAACATCATGTTAATATACGCTACCGTCGTCTTGATTGGCAACTCAAAACTAACGGGCATCCGCCGCGGTTACCATCCATCAGAGCAACCGCCACGATTGACGCGAATTCAACCGTCGGGTTTAATTAATAAAAGTCCCCCTATTAAGCGTGCCTACTTGTTCTGATTAAACTGACGTAGTACATGAGCTACTTTGTGTAAACATCAGTAGTGACTAGGAATATGTTGACAAGAAAAACGGCATTCACTTTATTTGATACAGCATTATTAATATGCATACCACGGGGAAGAACCCATAATACATAATTTTGAAGAGTGCTTTGCCCGAAAGAGAAGAAAGTGTAATATTCCATTTGCTGCCTTCGAACATTTGGCGATTTCGTTCACCTGAAGCTGTCTATTTTGTATATCCGGTGTGTGTGCGTGCGTGTATGTGCCAGAGGGAGTCAACTATCCTAACCGGTGTGTGTGCGTGCGTGTGTGTGCCAGGGGGAGTCAACTATCCTACCCGGTGTGTGTGCGTTCGTGTGTGTGCCAGGGGGAGTTTCCTATCCAACATTGGGGTCTGGGCAGCCAATGGTTGACTCACAACGTGTTGGTTTCAATATGTAATTCGTATTATTTTGATTGTACTCCCTGCAAATGCAGGTGCTTTCCGGTCGGGCGTATGAGAAGAACACGTAGTGTGCAATTCCAGTAGTGTTTTCGCTGTCTGCTTGCCGTGTTAAACTGCAGTCGGCGTGCTTTGCGGATATACGGATATAAACACATCAATCTGTTTTCGCAGCAAGCATGATACAGTTGAACCAACATTAGGTCACACGATAATGACAATCGATACAAATGTGTTATAAACAAAATAATGTCTTGGCTACACCTGCCGACTCTCCAAAATCGATCCCTCGGAAGTACGCTCTACACATTGTTACCAGCAATGACAGCAACGGTTGCATCATAATTTCTGTCATCTGCACGATGATACAAAATGTGTCATTTATTCAGGCGCTCGCATTTTCAGACTAGAAGCACTGATTCGTGCATTTGACAAACATATGCTCGAAAGCAACATTCGTATATTAACTGTCAGCATTGGAGCTGATAAAACAGATGCCACACATTGCAGGCGAACACACACAGAATGAAAACTATATAAATAGTAGCTCTATTATTACGATTATTGTATATTTTAGAACAAAATAAATATCCTTCGGAAAATATAATGATTAGTTAATAAAGGTAAACAAAACTAAGCAACCAACTCCTTAGTTTGATATAATATGCCAAAAGGCGCTACACACAAAGGTAAGTAGAAAACGGTTTTGCGAAATGTGTATAATTTTACCCCTGTTTGGCGTGGTTTAGCGATTGTTGTATTGTACGTAAAATTCCAACAATCACCTAAATTCGTCAAACATCTGTGCAAAACCATTACAAAAAATACACATAACTGACATTGCATTACAAAAATCAATGTAACATTACTTATCCTACCCAGTGTTGCAGATTCATAACCAGAACGTTTGGATCCGGAAATGGAAAACCTTTAAGAAACCTACACTAACAGATATAACTCAAATACCAGCACACGTTAGCTCAATGGTAAGAATAATTATGATTAGTTGTATTGTATTTAATTTGTATAAAAATTTTGCCGTGAAGAGAATCAAAATTTAGACCAACACTTACATAATGTGCACTTTGTAAGTAATAAAATCCACCGATGAAATGTCTACAAACGTCAGCGTTACTGAGCGACACCATCTGAAATCATTTCAGATCGTCCAAATCGAAGCTGTCGTAAGAATTCATTGCGAAACGTCACAGAATATTTCATATATACGACGAAGTTGTACGACGTGCTGAATAGAGCCATAGAGATTGTTGCCATGTGGATACTGTGACCAAAAAACAGGCTGTCGGTGTGGCCGAGTCCAACCTGAACAAAACGAAATGACAGACCTTTATTCGTGAAAATGTACGTCACCTTGGAAGAATAAAACCAAAATAAATATAATAAAAATATACTCTGTATTATGCCATGCGTTAGCCACGTCTCAGCATAATAATATAACAAGTGACGTGCACGCAATGTCAATATACTATGTATTATGCCATGCGTTAGCCACGTCTCAGCTTAATAATATAACAAGTGACGTGCACGCAATGTCAATAGTTTTTATTTATTTTATTTATTTATGCATTGTGTCTGCTCTTTCATTGCATACTTTTGCATAATACATTCACGTCTATTTTACCCAAGACACATTTCGTGGTTGAAACAATAAATAATATATAATAATATATTAATTAAATAAATATTTATCTTAATACACATTATAAACAGAACACAGACGAGAGGGATACCGATCTAGTCTCACGTGGGATAAACAGCCTGCCATTCCATATGGTTAGCAGAGAATACATGGTTATGTACACGACTACATACATTCGCAAACGTACACAAACACTCTCCCTCTCTCTTTCTATCTCTCTATCTCTCCTCTCTCTCCTCTCTCTCCTCTCTCTCCTCTCTCTCCTCTCTCTCCTCTCTCTCCTCTCTCTCCTCTCTCTCCTCTCTCTCTCCTCTCTCTCCTCTCTCTCCTCTCTCTCCTCTCACTCCTCTCTCTCCTCTCTCTCTCCTCTCTCTCTCTCTCTCTCTCTCTCTCTCTCTCTCCGACACGCATACACACACACGCATACACACAGGCACACATACACACACGCGATATTTTATTTTGCATAGGAAAGAAAAACAACCTGTGTGGTCTTCATCGCGAAGTAAGGAAGCCAGGCGACACAGAAGAACACGGCGACGCAAATGAGAAGTTTCAACGAACGAATTCTGTGTTTGGAGACGACCATGGAAGAATAATTTTGTACATTCTGCGGCGTGGTGACACCGATTGTCCGTCCTTGGTACCAAAGATACCGAACCAACTGAGCGTAACGGCGGACAATAAATACCTGCGAAATAGAGAAAACGCATGTTTAAGCGCCATGTAGCCTGTTGGCTTGTGTCAGTTTGTTGATTGGGAGAACGATGCAATGGAAAGTATGATTCAGATTAGTGGCAAGTGTGTGTACATTTGTGAACTCGGGTGTGTGAGCGTGCGCCTGCTCGTTCGGCTCGTGCACACACACACGCGCGCGCGCGCTCACACACACACGTACACACACTCAAACACATACGCATACACACACACTCAAACATATACACACCACACACCACACACCAAACTCACACACACACACACACACACACACACACACACACACACACACACACACACACACACACTAACACACTTTCTCTCACACCCACACTCACACACATACATACACACTCACACACATACACACGCATACACACACCACACGCGTGCGCACGCGCACACACCAAACACACACACCCACACACACACACACATACACACACATACACACACACACACAGCCACAGCCACACACACACACACACACGCAGCCACACACACACACACGCAGCCACACACATACACACACACACACACACACTCTCTCTCTCTCTCTCTCTCACTCACTCACACACACACACACATATATACAAATATACTCTTCATAAATACTATGACATGATAAACTATAATGTTTGCTGTTGTTAGTCTAGATTAATACTTGTGCATTATTATAACAATTGCGACAATATCTTGCTTGATATGCGGTGTCATTTAATACATGCTGAAGATGTTCCCATACATCAGACGTCACACTTACTTGTGGAATGATATACGACACACACAGTACTACGACGCCGTGCGTTAGACGGAAGGTGTACGGCATAACGTCAGTACAGAGATTGAACGTGACGTTGCCACGCTGCGCCGTTCGTATTTCGTACTGTAGAAACGTAGATAGGCCGACAACCAGTGCCGCACACCACGCGACAAATATGATCGTCATAGCAACGCGTATCGTCATCAGTCGAGGCGGCTGTAACACGATCACTCGGTAGCGTTCTTCCGCCAGAGCCACCATCGTGTAGATGGAACACGTGATGCACAATAACGGAAGTGACATCACCACTCGGCATTCGGTGATAGCTGGAAATATAGTATGGTTCAATGTGTCGATCTTTCGTTTGGTACGAACTTTGATAGTGTCATTACCCCCTGCACAGCAACACCAAAATGAAACACGTCTCATGCAATATTTTCCTTTATTAACCAAACGGATATTTGCGTTTTAGGCTTTGATCAACATTGATCTTGGACTTAATTGGCTTTGGAATGATAATTGTGTAACTTGTATCTAAGAAAATGTTGATTATTCACAATATTTAATTGCCATAGTCGTTGTGTGTCTAAACTCTTCGACCTAGACAGTTAAACTGATTTATTCAAGCCCGATGTGACCAAGTGTTTTACTATGTTAGTGTTAATTGTTTACTTCGGTGTCCGCTAGATGGCATATGATTATTCTACTCTCGCAGTGCTTGTATCGCAGTTTCACTTTTTGCTCCCCCATGTGAACTCAATTGTGCTATTATATTTGTTTCGCAGCGAATGCATTATCAACCTAGATTGTTTGAAGGTAGTCACATTGTAACTTAGTTTACAATCTACATAAAAGTGCTATTATATTTGTTTCGCAGCGAATGCATTATCAGCCTAGATTGTTTGAAGGTAGTCACATTGTAACTTAGTTTACAATCTACATAACAGTGCTATTATATTTGTTTCGCAGCGAATGCATTATCAGACTAGATAGTTTGAAGGTAGTCACATTGTAACTTAGTTTACAATCTACATAAAAGTGCTATTATATTTGTTTCGCAGCGAATGCATTATCCGACTAGATTGTTTGAAGGTAGGCACATTGTAACTTAGTTTACAATTTACATAAAAGTGCTATTATATTTGTTTCGCAGCGAATGCATTATCAGACTAGATTGTTTGAAGGTAGTCACATTGTAACTTAGTTTACAATCTACATAAAAGTGGATCTTTTAAGATTCGCTTTGCAAAAGTAATATTGTTCTTTTTAAATCGGTGTAGATCAATAATCCCGATACGACGATGACCGGGTGTGGATGCGAACAAAATTTCCGAACCGTTTGGAAATCCTATATGTGTATTTATGGGGCAGGTATGATCATAACGTCAATAAAACACACATTAAAACTGACTATGCTCAACATCTCACACAATATCTGGCAGCCACATGTTGCGGTGAAAATGACGGATATTAAAGTCCGAGATGGGTAACAGCAACATATTTGAAATCGTCGCAACATAAAACTTGTTGATTTAGATCAACATTGTGGTTCGTCTAGGATATGTAGTTCTTACGATATAGGGATAATGTATTTTGACGGGCGCCATCGTTAAAAAAATGGTGGAAATTTGGATGTCAGCAAAGGTTAAAGAAACCTCACTGAAATCGTCGCACCTGAATACTCATATTTCGATACATAATTCACGGCTGTATGTGATTTATTTCTTAAGACACAGGAACAATATGTTATTATGGGAGCCACCCTTACAAAATGGCGGATATTTGAATGTCATCGAAGGTTAAACGTAATATATATGAAATAAACGCACCGCAACATTTCTACTCTGGGTGATGCAGTTATTTATATATAAAGATAATTGGCTTTGACGGGCGCCATAAAAATGGCGGATATATGAATGTCTGCGAAGGTCATGCATAATTGAAACGGCTAATCACAAACCTACCCACTGACATTGACATGATGGCTTTGTGTGACATAAAAGTAAAAGTAATGGTAAGTTCTTATATAACGCAGTATACAGTCATTTGGACTGACCAAAGCGTTTTACACTTTACTCCCTGTGAGACTGTTCAATCGAACACCATCTCGATTTTCTAGGAAGCTTTCAGTCGCGATGCAATTATCACGCTAATAATATTTGTACATAAATAACTACGATTTTCTCCAGCCAGATACAGGTTCGTACAGCTGAGTAAATTGGAGCACTGCAGAATGAATGAACTTGCCCTAGGTTCGAAACTGCAGCACACAATTTGAACCGGGGTTCTTTTGATTGTAATTCAGATTATCTAGCACTGCCCAAGGTTCGAAACTTAATTTAGTTTTGACCAACGCCATTTTGAAAATGGTAGATATGAATGACGAAAAATATCAAATGTAAAACATTTGAATGCTTCGGAGAAGGACAAACGTAAAATATTTAAAAACAACTTCGGCCTGTAAACAATATTTTTGACACCAATAGTATGTTTTTCGGTGACATGGCTATTACGATATGCAGACATTTCTTTTGATGGCCATTTTGTGAAATGCTTGCAATTTATTTTAAAACAAAACTGAAAAAATGGTTTCGGTAATTTTCTCTTGACTAAAATCTCACACGATAATATGCTACACCAAACTTCTGGGAGTAGCACCGATTAATTACACCATGCAATGGTTGACAAGTATGGCACGATAATCATACTAAGTTTTGTCCAATGCTATATGATTTTAGCACAAACAATATTTTTGTATTAATCGAAACACCTCATTACTCCGTGTGAATACGGTAATTGAATGTTGGCGAACAGCTGTCGGAACGGAAACGTGCCAGCGGGTGGTGGTTCGCTGGTTCGGTTGTATTGGTAAGAATAATTCGTCTCGAGCTCTATATATATATATATATATATATATATATATATATATATATATATATATATATATAACACAATATGCGTCCGTTACATTACAGTATTAGATTATGTTGAGCCATAACGTCAATTATAAAAATCAAAGGGAGACGATAATCTATTATATGGCTCATAATATGGCGATATTCTTGCAATGAGTGTAGCAAAAATAACTAATACCGTAAATTGGTTATAATACAGGCGCCACAGTCGTAACAAAAGTACTGTTGGTGGGGAGATGGATGTACGTATAACCCCAAATATTTCAACAAGAGTGTGCAATTGGAGGTTTTCAGTGCGCCTCCAGGTCGGGTGCAGTTTGATTATTTTGGTCAGGCTCAATGGGGCGCTGTTGAGGGGTTTTAGGGGGCATTATCCCCAGGAATATTCACCACATTTTGCCGCCTATGCAACAATATGTTACCATACATTTCCGGACAAAAAACACCCCTGCCTTTGTGGGTTTGGGGAATAGTTTGGGTAAACTTAAAATAAAACTGAATTATGAGAATAGCCAAGAATACATACATTCGTAGTAGTTGTTCGAGTGCGTGACGTCATGTAGCTGCATCGGAATGGCGAACGAGATGAGAATGAGGTCAGACATTGCGAGGTTACCAAGGAACATGTTCGTGACTGTTCGCATCTTCTTGATCTTCAGCATCACAACGATGATACAAATGTTTGCAACGAACGACAACACTAGCCACGTGGACGTAGCCGCGATGAAGACTTTCTGTGTAGAATTCAACGATGTCGCCATATTCAAATTACAGACGTACACTTACGCAGCTTCAATACTGAACGGGCTACGTGCAGATTACGCCCACATGTGTCCTGATGCGTTGGTAACTACCTATGTGTCACTAGTTAATTGGAACGTCCCGTGTAATTTGTCCCATACTGGCACAACTATCATCCCTCGCTATATATGCCCCGTCTCAGAATACTGCGGTATATATCGTTCTACTGGGCCTTGCAATCCACACAAAAACACGCCACCAACAGTGATGATCGAGGTATATATCGAGAGCGCAGTTTGTAATGTGCTTTTGGTGTTGTCGCGTCAGTACATGTCGTGCGCCGTTTCCTTTTGTCGTTCAATTTTGTTACTGCTTCGATTCACTTCATTTCATCGTGATCTTGTATACCCAAGATTAACATATACGTTAATTAAATGTTCATGTAGACCAGCTGCCTTTTACTATTATTCAGAATAATGTGGCGCATGGCGATAGGTTTTCTGCAACAGAAACATGTTGATACATTTCAGGGTTATTAGTCTCGGACAACGGACTCTTCGTTTGCACATGTTGAATTTAATTATACATACGGTATAACAATGACTAACTTCTGCGATTCGCATGTAAAGTGGCTATTAAATCGGATGATATCAGTTCTGTTGCAGTTCGATATATTGGCCTATTAAGTGGAAAACTGTTTTTTCAGCATATACAATACATTTCAACATATGAAATTCAAGCTGTTCAAAGTTAAATTACATTCTAACCTTGAATACTCCAGTTTGCAGTCCACGTGTGCCGAAATGGCAGATTCTTCTTTCTCCGCATACTTTGTTTGTATTTATCGCCCTATCGACTTCCGGCAAAATTATTTGATGACTTTCATGATAGTTTGGAAAATCTGGCAGTTATTCATTCAGAATTTTACATTCTTTCGTGATTTTAATCTACATTTGGATACACCTTCTACAACTACAACTACGTTTGATGATATTCTGGCATCATTTGATTTGAACCAACATGTTACCATTTCGACACATATACATAGCCATTGGCTTGACCTCTTGATAACCCGTTCAACTTGTAATAATGTCCAAGCACCTACTGTTTCAGATGGGTTATCAGACCACCACACTGTCTTTGCTAATGTTAACGTTTCTATAACCCCATTAGAGCCGAAACACAATGTGTCTTACAGAGCCATTCATAGGATTGACATTACAGCCTTAATGGCTGATATCCTTATATCCGACCTTATCACTGATCAAAACAACATATATCTGACTTATACAAATAGTACTGTCAAGTACTCAATGCATTACTTAACAAACATGCACCTATACAATCCAAATGTGTATCAGAAAGGCCACCGGCTCCATGGATGATTTCCGAAATTATACTATCTAAAAGGCGTCGTCGTTATTTAGAGAGTGTATAGCGCAAATCGCGCTCGCCATTAGATAGGTCGCGCTATTTTAAGCAATCTCACCTCAGTAACAGACAAATGGCCAAAGCTAAATCAGATTATTATACAAATATGGTCATAAATAAGTATGATAACCCGCGTCAGTTATGGAACTGCATCAATGCCGTTCTAAAAAGACGGCCTACTCCATCGCTACCTGATCACGTGTCAATTAAGTCTCTATATGATTCGTTCTCTAGTTACTTTAATAATAAAATCAGTATTATTCGTTCTGCTTTCCCACGTCATAATTTAAGTAATGTCAGTGTGGACTTTCCACAAATAAATTATCTACTTGTATAATTTGAACCTGCAACTGTTGATGAAGTTAGGAAAATAATTACGTCCTCCCCCAATAAATCTTGTGCGCTTGATCCATTTCCAACAATACTGCTAAAAGCATGTATCGATACACTAATTGGACCTATAACAAATACTACAAATGCATCCCTTTGCTCTAGCTGTTTTCCTGATGATTTAATTTACGCCCATGTCACATCACTTCATCAGAAGTCATCTCCGCCTAAACAAGATCTAAACAGTTGAAGATATATTTATAACTTTAGCTTTATTTCCAAAATACTAGAAAAGGTTGTAGCAAGTTGTCTAAGGTCTCACATTAGCACAAATGTCTAAACTAATGTGTCACAATCGGCATATAGACAGTTTCATTCAATAGAGACTGCCCTCTTACAGGTTCATAATGACATTAACTTTAACATTAATAATGGTAAAGTGACTTCAATTAACTTACTAGATCTCTCTGCCGCTTTTGACACCATTGATCACAACATTCTCAATGAACGCTTATTAAAGTGGTACAGAATATCTGGCACAGCTCTAATCTGGTTTTCTTCATATCTTATTGATATTTACCAAACTAACAAGATTGGGAACTGCTTTTCAGCAGTATTGCCGGTTTTATTCGGTTTTCTCCAGGGTTCTGTTCTTGGGCCTTTGCTTTTTACTCTTTACACCAGGCCACTAAGCTCTGTTATACAAAGACATAACTTGGATCATCATCTTTATGCTGATTTCGTTGGCTACCCCGGATACAAATCTCTCCCTTAACCAACTTACTGATTGTCTTCAAGAAATCTTCCATTGGATGACATCAAGTTGAAATTAAATGCAAATAAAACTGAATTGATCATTATTGGTACTCCAATGCAGCGTAGAAAACTGGATGTTTTTTCCCTACGCGTATGTTGAATCTATATACTACGCCAGCAACCTCGGTGCGGAATCTAGGAGTGGTATTTGATAGTAACTTCAATTTCTGACAACACATATCTCAAACATGTCGCTGCTGTTTTTTAAATAATATTCGTGATCTTCGCCGTATTCGCCGGTATATGTCATTTTCTGTTGCTAAAACTATTGCAGCAACACTTGTTAGCAGCATACTTGACTATTGCAATTCCCTCCTTCATAATATTGCTAGCAAGGATATCACAAAACTTAAGCGTGTCCAAACTTGTCTAGCAAGAGTAGTTACAATATCTCGTTTTTGTCGCTGTGTACCACTTTTTGAAGTCTTTGCATTGGCTTCCTGTACGATATCGTATAATATTTAAGATCTGTACCATTACTGACAAGGCACTGTCCAGTAAGCAACCATCTTATTTGCATTCATTGCTTACTCCTGTAAGAAAACCTATTCAGCTACTTTATGTTCCTAGATTCAACATTAACATTGGAACTAGGGCTGTTTCTGTTGCTGCACTCTTTCGAATATGCTTCCTCTTTGTGTAGACCAGTTGAAATTATTACACAATTCCGTCGTCATTTAAAAACTTATCTTTACTGACTTGCTTATCCACCGTAGCTACCATTGTACTTACAGATCACCTGGAACATTAAGCAGCAACTATGTGTGTGTATGTATGTGTGTGTATGTATGTGTGTGTATGTATGTATATGTGTCTATTTATGTATATATGTATGTACATATATATGTATGTATGTTCGTATGTACGTATGTACGTATGTTCGTATGTACGTATGTACGTATGTACGAATGTACGTATGTATGTCTTATCTTTTAGAATACCCCATATATGTCAACATTCTCACATTTTATTTGTTTTTATCGTAAACACAATGCTCACATGATTCGTAAATTAACAATCGCGCTTGGAAAATATTGTGGGAAAACCGCCGCTACGTCATGGACTTGGCATCATGACGCAGACGCTGACACAATATGGTTATGTCTATCCTCATGCCAATTGCAGAGCAATATGAATTTAATTTTAGAATTCTGCACAATCACGACCGACACTTATCGATGGACGTGAACTTTACCTTATATCCACCCTTCTTAATTGTCGGGACTGGCATTCTTTTACGAATTACTTATTTCAGCACCACTGTTGTCAAGCTGTGTCATCTTTACACGGGTTTTATATTATGATACCGATGTAACTCTACTTAGGCACATTGAGTGTTTATGTCGTCTCAACATACACTATTTTCCAGGATATAGAAGTACACCGTTTCCACTATGAAAGTTAGTTTGATTAGGTAATCTGCGCAAACTCGCAATATCCGACGACAAATGCACGGTTCCAAGATGTTTCTCACTATATAGTTTAGTATGACACTGTTAGCTTAATGCAAGATGTTTATACACCAGCGCACAACATTATGTTTACAGGGGAACGAACAATGGGGCATTATCCCAGAACATGGTACGGACAATTTGTCAAGTACGTGTTTTGAATTGTATGTGCAATGCAAAGCTATACAACGGAATGTATTTGTTCCCGGAAGGCTCTGTCCTAGGGCAATAGTATTCACAATGTATACGTTACCCATTGCTGGTATATATATTTCTAGAAAGATTGTATTAACGAGTCTACATTACATTGATAACGATCATGTTTAATTTTAATTTTATGATGTATAATTAATGATACTCATTTAATATTTTTAGAGCGTTGCTCTTATTATATTTTTGGAATACTGCTTTGACAATTCTTAAAGTACTACTACTTTAAAGTCACCAATGTTCAAATAAAGTGCAGGCGTCATGAGCGCCTCGACGGTGGATACCGGCACTATATAAGATGTCATTATTAGTAGTAGTATTATGATTTGCTTATGCTTGTCCAGTCAAATATCACGCTGCAAAACTTAACATGATAACAAAGCGAAATCAGATTCTAAACGAACTACTACTTGTATATATATATATATATATATATATATATATATATATATATAAGTTATAAACAACTCACGTTGAGTGTCGTTCTTTAATGCAACGGCTGGGCAATCTTCCTTCACGGTTCCATCAAGCTGCCTGCGCTCGTTATGTTCGAGCTAACCGCCGCAAGTAAAATGTACAATAAATCCAAGAGCAACTGCGGCTTCTACGCAACTGCCTTCCCATAATCTTTGCGCTGACTTCGTTCTACGTAGCAGGTGGTCCGTTGCATTTATGCGGCGTGTCATTGAGAATCGGCATACCCAGACTGTTATTGCAACGGTAACCCGACGCCTTGCGCCTAAATATGAACCAACGCGCCATTTAGAAATAATTAATTATGTGCCATCGTACTTATATGAGGCATATGATTTATTTAATTAGACGCCTACTACGCGTATCCATTAAGCATTGTGACGGTGTGTCAGCATGCTAAGTCGTTCACAGCAAAATGTGACGATTTCTTTACGCGTCCGATAAGCGTAACATTATATGAATATCATAAATTGTTCAACTACCTCAGACAGAATGTCACAACGGTGTATGTAACTTGATCTGTAAAGAAAGTGAGGAGAGGCTGAGATGGGGGACACAAGCAGAGGCTCATACATTCAGAGAAACCACACACCCACACACCCACACACACAGAACCACACACACACACCCACAGACAGACACTCACCCACACCCACACCCACACCCACATACACACACACACACACAACCACACACACACACACACACACACATACACACACAACCACAACAACACACACCCACACACACACCCCCACCCACCCCCACACACACAAAACCACAACAACACACACCCTCACACACACCTACACCCAAACACACCCACCCACACATACACACAAACATACACACATATACACATTCACACACACACATATATGTACACCCACACACACACATATATGTACACCCACCCACCCACACACACACACACACACACACACACACACACGCGCGCGCGCGCGCGCGGACAGAGGCACCTGGCGAGCCAGTCTTACTGCCGGTTCAGCAACTAACACCGATTTAACAAGATTTAACAAGATTGCCAGCCAAATAATTAACTCTAAATGGCAGACGAACATGGACGCCCTTTGGCTGATCGAGAGTAAAAACCCTTTAATATACGTGTATCCCGCCCTTCTGAGGTATGTGTCGATTTTATTTTTAGACATATTCACGCTACTTACAGCCACACAATCAGCAGATAATCTATTCCATTCATGTACATTCATTTGTGAACATGATAACTTTCTTATATATAATCTACACTGCTACTTTGATAATGGAACTCTAGTCCTTCTATGTTTCGTAACTGAGAAAAAATATTTCTATCAAAATTTCCATAACCATTCAATATTTTAAACACTTTTATCTGATCTCCTCTCAATATCATGGTCTCTAGTTTCGTTAAACCGCATTCTTTTAGGCGTATTTCATAACTAAGATCTCTCAGTTTTGGCATAATTTTAGTCGCTCTACTCTGTACGCTTTCTAACATATATATATCCATTTGCGTACCAGACGAACAAGGTGACTGTGACTACGTGTGGGAGGCGTCATGCTAGAAATCAACCCATATGAATTGCAGCGATGATAAGCCACTGCTACCAATATTTAAGTGTGTTTGTGTGTATGTATGTATATATATATATATTCAACTTTTTAGGACCTTAAAAGAGATTATCTCTTTAAGTAACCGAACGTTTTTTGTGAGATCTACAAAACTACTTTAAATAGCACGCGTTGCGCGCGAGCGTTCTCTTGTTGTTGCCTTACACAAAAGATCATGTGTAAATTTCCGTTGCCAGAGCTGAAATCGCACGGTGAATTGGGGTACACCCATTCTGCCACCCTTTTGTAGACGTTTGAGGATGATATGTGCATTTATATTTCCCCTACATCACTGGGCAGTTATACTCATCTGCAATTAGTGCGGCCACCATTCTGCAATTCGTGCGTCCACCAGACGCGTACACATACACGCATGCAGACACGTACACATACACGCATGCAGACGCGCGCACCTGTACACCTGCACAATTGCACTGTCGATAGAGAGAGAGTTTGAGAGAGAGAAAGATTGAGAGAGTTTGAGAGAGGGAGAGGGATAGGGAGAGGGAGAGGGAGAGGGAGAGGGAGAGGGAGAGGGAGAGGGAGAGGGAGAGGGAGAGGGAGAGGGAGAGGGAGAGGGAGAGGGAGAGGGAGAGGGAGAGGGAGAGGGAGAGGGAGAGGGAGAGGGAGAGGGAGAGGGAGAGGGAGAGGGAGAGGGAGAGGGAGAGGGAGAGGGAGAGGGAGAGGGAGAGGGAGAGGGAGAGGGAGAGGGAGAGGGAGAGGGAGAGCGAGAGGGAGAGCGAGAGGGAGAGGGAGAGGGAGAGGGAGAGGGAGAGGGAGAGGGAGAGGGAGAGGGAGAGGGAGAGGGAGAGGGAGAGGGAGAGGGAGAGGGAGAGGGAGAGGGAGAGGGAGAGGGAGAGGGAGAGGGAGAGGGAGAGGGAGAGGGAGAGGGAGAGGGAGAGGGAGAGGGAGAGGGAGAGGGAGAGGCAGAGGGAGAGGGAGAGGGAGAGGGAGAGGGAGAGGGAGAGGGAGAGGGAGAGGGAGAGGGAGAGGGAGAGCGAGAGGGAGAGGGAGAGGGAGAGGGAGAGAGAGAGGGAGAGGGAGAGGGAGAGGGAGAGGGAGAGGGAGAGGGAGAGGCAGAGGGAGAGGGAGAGGGAGAGGGAGAGGGAGAGGGAGAGGGAGAGGGAGAGGGAGAGGGAGAGGGAGAGGGAGAGGGAGAGGGAGAGGGAGAGGGAGAGGGAGAGGGAGAGGGAGAGGGAGAGGGAGAGGGAGAGGGAGAGGGAGAGGGAGAGGGAGAGGGAGAGGGAGAGGGAGAGGGGGAGGGAGAGGGAGAGGGAGAGGGAGAAGGAGAGGGAGAGGGAGAGGGAGAGGGAGAGGGAGAGGGAGAGGGAGAGGGAGAGGGAGAGGGAGAGGGAGAGGGAGAGGGAGAGGGAGAGGGAGAGGGAGAGGGAGAGGGAGAGGGAGAGGGAGAGGGTACGGTAACGGTACATTCTTATATAGCGCAGTATCCCATCCCTAGGACTGGTCAAAACGATTTATATCTAACTTCCTGTCAGACTTATTCAACCGAACCCCATCTTGACCTTTTTGTGATGCATTCAGCCACCCTGCAAGTAATGCGCGAATGTAATTCGTACAAACATATCAACCACTGTCTACAGCCAGGTACTCACCCAGTTGAGTAAATAACGTAGATTGGACGAACTATCCAAAGGTTCATGGAAACACAGCAACATATTCAAACACGGGTTCTTTCTGTTGATAGTCTGATGCTAGTTACTGCGACACATTCGCATATCAACTTATTGTCCGATAACTGTCACTAATGTAAAATCTATAGACATATTTTGTTGCATACAACGTCATAATGTGTATTGGAAATTATTTGGTAAAGATTACAATACACAACACGTATGTGCTCTAAACTATTGGTAAATATTACAATACACAACACGTATGTGTCCTAAACTATTGGTAAAGATTACAATACATAACACGTATGTTTTCTAAACTATTTGTCAATGATACTTCACAGATACACTGAAATTGTTTATTATTATTGGAAATGTAATTGTCTTTTAGCCCATCTAACTGTTAAGACTATGGTCAGTTCCATGGCAGTTCCAGTAAATAACACATTCAAAAACAGTTGTACTAAAATAGCAGGTTTGCTATGGGCAATGGTTTGTCTGTGTGATCTAAAATTACCCTGCCGTTGCCAATAACACATAGGAAAGCAATATCATGGAGTCATTTGCGCAACAACGGCTGCTTTTTATTTCAACCGAAGCGTGCGAAAGGACAGTTAGCTTTCCACATGTCTGATGCGAATATTTCTGGAACGGTGATAATTGGCCAAGACGCGTCGCTGCAAGCATAAGTCCTCTTTAAATGTACTTGAATTATCGAATTCAGCACAGCTGCGCTGCTTCTTAACGAAGTCAATGTTGGGTATAATTTAAACTGCCCCGTCAATACGCATACATAGGCCAATGAACAAGCAGGTGGAGACGTAGAATAACATAATTGTATAACCTTACAATAATTCGTCGGATATCGATGCGGTGGTCGTAAACGGTTTAGTAATTTCTAAGATAATACATTATTTAAGACCTAAGGTATTAGTGCTTTCTAGTCATTTTCGATATTTGTTTATTATAAATGTGTGACATCAAAACTATTGTGACGTATCAATGTATACACATATATATATATATATATATATATATATATATATTGTGCTACATCAAGTAGTTGTTCTTTCTTGCATTCTGTTCAATGCAGTTATAATCATGATGTGACTTATTGCTCACACGTACCTATCGTTCGTACCACAATGCAGCGATGAAGCACTACCCATGAATAATGAGTAGTGACAACACAAATCAAAGGCGAGATCCCATAACATTCTTCTGAGCTGACACCAACACCCACAGGGGATATGATAACCCTCACTACAAAATCGTTTACTTGTGGTTTATGATCGGATCTCGAAAGAAGAGAAAAACCTACGTAAATGTCACATAGTGCTACACAGTGGGGACCAACAATAGGAATATATATCAAATGGAGCAGTTGACATTGTGACTTAAGGATATCTATGATCAGGATCACGAAAGCATCGCTAGTGCCGCAGTAGCTTGGTATCTCATTTACCCGTCATATACCGCTGGCTTCATGTTGCTCTGAAGTAAGAAATATTGAAATAATAATAATATAATAACAAAAATAATAACAATAACAAAAACAATAACAATATTATAATATAGTGTAAATTGTCATAGCGCCAGATCCACAGACGATCGTGGCGTTTTTCAATATAGTATTGATAATTGCCAATAAACTAAAGTACTTATGCTATGAGAGCTATTGTATTGCATCACAAATTTAATGTTTTAGTATTGCAATGCAAAACTAATAAAAAGTATTAATCTTTAACTTAATTAAGAGGCATAACATAATTACAATATTGGACCAATGTTTACGTAAAATAAATTTAACACTGTTAAGCTACTAATAAATTGATATGCACAACTTCATCACAAAACTTAAAGCAATATCGATTACTCAAACTAAATTAATAAAAATGTCTAGTTTGGTGGCCAAGTCCATAATTTTTTATTTTCGTATGGCACCCCCTATACAAAGGTTTGACCTGCCAGAGGTGTTTACTATGACCTAAGGCTCCCAGTCCAGGTGGACGTCATTTGTGAAAATGCGTTTCTTGGCTAGGTGGCCATCTTGAAAAATTATAACCAAATCCAACGTCCTCATATCATAATAACTGCGTCACGTAAAACCATATTTCTGGTGTAAATTTGTAGGTTTTGGGGGTCAATGATTTCAAATATTTCAAACATGAACTTCTGGGACATTCAAATCCGCCATGTTTTTAAAGATGGCGGACGTCAATGCAAATATCACCATACCTTAGCAACTACATCACATAGAGACATATATTTATGTCCATGTATGTTTAATCGATAAATTTGTACCCTTCAAAAAACAAGGAAAACGGTCCAAAAAGAAACACTTATCGAAAGAAGCCATTAGAAAAATTAAGTATAAACAAATGATGTGGAAGTCATATAGATGTACTGGAAATGATGAAGACTACAACAATTATAAAGAAGCACTTAACCAAGCTACAGCTGAAATTAGAAATTCAAAGAGAAGCTATGAACAACAATTAGCTAGTAATATAAAACATGACAGCAAGAGTTTTTATGCGTATGTTCGAAGCAAACAGAAAGTTCAAGATAAGGTCGGTCCTCTAGAAGATAGTGCTGGAAATATTATATCAGAGGGATTCATAATGGCAGAAGACCTGAATGAGTACTTTAGTTCAGTGTTTACCAGGGAAGATATTAGTTCACTGCCAATACCAGAGGCTAAGTTCAAGGGGGCAGATTCAGACTATTTAGGACAATTAATTGTAACCCCGGAAATGGTAGCTAAGAAAATTAGGGCTATGAAGGAAAATAAATCACCTGGAGTGGATGGTATTCCACCCAAACTACTATTGGAAATTGTAGAACAAATTAGCATACCACTTGCAACAGTTTTCAACTTGTCATTAGAAGAGGGAATGGTTCCTTTAGAATGGAAAGAAGCAAACATTATACCGTTATTCAAAAAAGGTTCGAGAAACAAGTCAGAGAACTATAGACCAGTGAGTTTAACATCAGTGATTTGTAAATTATTAGAAAGACTAATTAAAGATCACATGGTGGATTTTCTTGTTAAACAAAACTTGATAAACCCATCTCAACATGGTTTTTTTAAAGCGAGGTCATGCTTAACAAATATGTTATGTTTTTTGGAAGACATCACTAAGTGGGTAGATGAAGGAACACCAGTAGATATCGTCTACTTAGATTTTCAAAAAGCTTTTGACAAAGTACCACATCAAAGATTACTGCTTAAACTAAAGGCCCATGGCATAGGAAATGGTATAATAAACTGGATAGAACAATGGCTGATTGACAGAAGACAACGTGTAGTAGTTGATGGGGAGGCTTCAAACTGGAAATCGGTATTGAGTGGGGTACCACAGGGATCAGTATTAGGTCCTATATTATTCTTAATATACATCAACGATTTGGATGATGAAATAACAAGCAAGGTGTTGAAATTTGCGGATGATACAAAAGTGTTTAGAAGGATTAAAAGTGATGGAGATAGACAGCATTTACAAGATGATCTTGACAGGTTGATGAAATGGTCTGAAAAATGGCAAATGATGTTCAATTTTGGGAAATGTAAATGCCTCCACATAGGACATGGGAACGAAGAGGTAGAATATACAATGGGGGGTACTGTACTAAGTACTACTGTAAAAGAAAAGGACTTAGGGTTAACCGTTAGTGCTGATATGAAGATTTCAGAGCAGTGCGGAATTGCAGCTTCAAAGGGAAATCAAATCCTTGGATTAATTAGGCGAAACATAACGTATAAGGAAAAAGAGCTAATAATACCGCTGTACAAAACAATAGTTAGGCCTCATTTAGAATATTGTATTCAAGCGTGGAGGCCATATCGCAGGAAGGACATAGATATGCTAGAAAGAGTGCAGAGGAGAGCAACTAAAATGATACAAAATCTGAGGGATCTTAGTTATGAAATACGCCTAAAAAAATGCGGTTTAACAACACTAGAGACCAGGAGATTGAGAGGAGATCAGATAGAAGTGTTTAAAATATTGAAGGGTTATGAAAATATTGATAGAAATATGTTTTTCTCAGTTAAGAAAGATAGAAGGACTAGAGGACATGATCTTGCATTAGCAAAGGAGCAGAGTAGATTGGATATAAGAAAGTTTTCATTTTCACAAAGGACTGTAAATGAATGGAACAGATTACCTGCTGATTGTGTGGGTGCTAGTAGCGTGAATATGTTTAAAAATAAAATCGACACATACCTCAGACGGGCGGGATACACATAAATAAAAAGGTCGGACTCTCGAAAAGCCAAGGGCTTCCTTGTCCACCTGCTACCTAGAGTTAATTCTCTGGGTGGCAATCTTGTTAAATCTTGTTAAATCTTGTTAAATCTTGGTATAGGTTTGTGGACAATGGTTTTAAAAATAAAAAAATTAACCTTTGATGACATTTAAAAGAGTCCGCCATTTTTAAAGATGGCGCCCAAAAAAGCCTATCATTCATCTATCTTAAGAACGATGTAATCTAGTCTAGAGCCGCATGGTTAACTTCCAAATAGAGTATTAAGTTAAGGCACGTTTTATTATATATTACTTTTTACCTTTGTATGTCCGCCATGCTTAAACATGGCGCCCAGCAAAGCTCATTATTCTTAAGAACGACGTAACCAAGGACAACATGATGTTGATGTCACACATTTTTCAGAGGCGACTATTTCAAATACAGTGTACACAACTTTTGACCTTCGCCGACATTCACATATCTGCCATTTTTTAAGATGGCGCGGATAAAAACCAATTATCCCCATATTTTGATACACATGGAGGTTATTGGAACAAAATGAAAGCGTTACATTCCCCGTAATAAACGGTTACGAGATCATATTAATGTAGTAAAATAAACACGCGTAGATTCATTCATTGGTTTTATATACTAATCATTGTTACTAGTATTACAATACATGCCAAGTAACAGTATACAACTAGCACGCATGGGCATATGTCAGTTATGTTTTTTTTAATAAATGCAACATACATTGTTCAACATAGACAAAGACACCATTGATATGTGTTACATCGTTTTAAATAAACGTACGTACACTTCAAGTTGAACAGGAAACAAAGTATAATCAAATATCACAAACAAAAATGTGTACTAATAATGTCGACGCTACTCAGCAGCATATATATTATCTTCGTTGTCATGAAATCACAAGCAACAAGTAACTGTAAAAATAATCAACAACATCCTCGTCATCCTGTGTGTGTGATGACGATGTGTCAAATTCGAGTTGCAGGTACTTCACATGGTTGAAGTAGTCCTCACAATGTTTACATGCGCACATGTCTGTGCATTCCAGATTTACCTTGTAACAACGGTGTCGGTGTCTGACATTTGGATGATGCACAGGAGCAGTGCACCAACTCAATACATGTAACAGGTGCTGGTTCCTGGCTCATAAGCTCTGGCTTCAGTTCACCATCAAGTCTCCTCCAACTTTTGTCAACAGGAGAATGTAAAGCTTGTTTAGTAGCACGGCATGTTGCCACACTGCATCTTGGAAGTTGTCCACGTTGAGTTGTTGCTGCAGTGCATCCTTTGTGGGTGGCAAGTGCTGTGCTGCTCTGTTTCTTGGAGAACAGTTGACAGGGTAGAATTAGTGTCATACAAATGGACTAAGAACTGGTCTACTGACGCTTCAGTAGTTTGTTTTTTCATTATAAATATGCAAAGATCAGAGAGTTCTGCTGGTAGGCTTTTGTCATTTGTGTACACTTTCCATGCAGTGTTTTTCTGTGTCCGCATAAAACATTTTTCATGTCACAACCAGAAATTGCATGCACTGCTGGCAGACGTTGGCAGTACGGTTGCCCAACGCTATTTGCGACTGAATGCACTGGGATGTATCTCGGCTTACTGGCAGTCCCTGGTGATATCCACACTTCCTCAGGCAATCGAGATCCATAGTGGATAGCCAACACCTGAACATCAGTGTCGTGTGACATGATTACAATCTGCTGGCATCCGTTGTGTGCATCATCTATGGCACGCAGAATCATTCCTGTGTCTGCCTCTTCGTTTGCAGCAATATATATTAGCTACATCACACTCAGATGGTGTGCTGATACGCTCCCCATCAATAAAAGTAATATATATTTGAAATTGCCTTAACTGAAAACTATATTTGGACGTTAACCTCGCGGCTCCAGATTACGTCGTTATTAAAATAGGGGAATGATAGCCTTTGACGAGGGCAATCTTTAGAAATGGCGGACATATCTATATCGGCGAAGGATAACTATAATATTAGAAATCTGCTGTCCACAAGTCTATACAAGGACATACAAATATATGCTCTGTGTGATGTAGTTGTTAAGATATGGTGATATATATATATATATATATATATATATATATATATATATATATTGATGACCGCCTATTCTAAAAATGGCAGATGTAAATGACCCCAGAAGATAACATTTAAAATATATTATATTAAATCCATGACACCAAACCAAGAAACACATTTTCACTAGTTACATCAACCTGAACAGGGAGCCTTAGGTCTGACATTTCAAACTTTTATTGCAGGGAGTGCCCTACGAAAGTCACTTCCTAAGCTCATCTTTCTAGTTGGCCACCAGATATTAAGTTACTAGTGTCCGTCAGAAATTATGTTCTAAAGACATCGTTGCGCATACACGTGCACGTCCAGAGCTGTCCACTATCTCTACGTGATTTTTACCGAACCAAGCACGTCCTAGGCGCTGACATGTGTGCAGGGTAACTATCCCGGGCATGGGAAAGGTTAGGTGAGTTAACTGCGTAGAAGAAAAATGACATTTCGTCGTATTTGCCAGATATTTAATGGTGCAATCTGAAGCGGGTCAGTTATCGTCCACTCCATGAATGCTTCCCTAGGACTACGTCGCTCTTGACCAGACATAACAACCGACCAAGGTTAGGTAACAACTACCGAGGCCCAACAACAATCGCTACATCTGTGATTACACAACACCCACCACAGTGCCGAACATGCCACCAAAGACACGTCGAAACAGTTCGGACGATCCGGAGGCCCTCGCATTACGTCTAATCGAGTTACTGAGTGACGATGCCGTATTGGCGAAACTCAAAAGTGCGTTGTATCCGCGTGACATTGCGAGAAAATTCGATACTTTAAACGGTCGCATCGAACATTTGACAAAAGAAATACGAGCGAAGGACTCGCGAATTGCCGAGCTGGAAACGAAGGTCGACACGCTTAAGCAATCAGCTGACAAACTTGAACAATATACTCGTCGCCCAAACTTAACTGTCATCAACGGCATCGCCAGTAACTAAAGAAGACATAGAGCGAAGCCATCGCCTTGGTGCTAAACGAGCCACGGGGTCCCGCCCAATTATTGTGCGCATTAAGACAGAGCGAAAGCGTGATAACGTTTTCCGCAGTCCGACTACAACAAAAGAAATAGCAATGCACGGGTCTTCGTTAACGAAGATTTAACAAGCCGTAGGTCAGTGTTGGCTTATGGATGCAGAAAACTGAAAAACCAAGAAAAGTTCGACGAATGCTGGACTGCCAACGCCAAAATTATGGTCAAAGACCTCAGCAATAAAATCAAAGAAATCGCATGTGTAAATGATCTCCAGTTGTACACATGTAAGTGATCACCAGTTGTACATCTGTAAATGATCTCCAGTTGTACGTTATTGTCAATGAAAGCATTGATAACTTGATAATCTGTAATACATTCACGATTATTGTGTGATTCTACTTTTTATGTGATTACATTTTTTATGTATTTCTATTTTTATGTATTGCTGTTCTTCTGTCAGTTAAAATTATTATCAACATGTTAATTCATATTCTGAAAAATAATAATTACATAATCTACTTATGCTGTATGACCAACTGCAATTAACAGTTTGCAGTGTTGTTGATATATCTGACGATATATGGGCTATTCATGCCCTTTTTTTATTTTTTTTGTATGAATGACATTTAAATAACTATTATTATAACTAATCGCTTCTCTCCTCATAACGTCAGTAATGCTTAATTACTTTTGATATTTTGATACTGGACTAATCAAGACCTTATATATCTTCTATTATTATTTTTAGATTGACAACTGTTAATCTATATGCAGTCACTGTTGATAACATAGCTCACCCCTTTCCTTGGCGTTACGCCTTATATTCATGACCCAACACCTAATCTGCCATGTTTTTTTCTTATCTTTTATATTTATTTATTCTATGTCCAGTCTTGACTACTCTGACATCTGCCCTGTCACACACGGAGTATTTCTTAACATTCACATATGCAAAGGAAATAAATACACAAGTTCACTCTTTTGTAAAATACCTAACATACGTACAAAGGCTGGTTATATTATTGTTTTATGTCCGAACCTAAGCAATGACTTCTGATGAGACATTTATCTCCCACTTGGGAGGTATCCGAAACTGTTCTTTAATAAATCTTCTAGATATAAACGAAAATAGTACTGAACAAAATTAACCTCAGTTGATCCATTATTCTTCATACTATGACATCGATATATTTCACAAGTTAGCACATATAAATACTTATAATTTTACTATCCTAAGCTTAAATCCATTAATGCAAAATTTGATGAACTTGAACTTTTTGTAGAGCTTCTAAATACTAAACAATTTAAATTTAGCATTATATGTTTGCAAGAAACATGGAAGTCAAATCATGATGACTTATCTCAATACAGTTAACACGGATATGATCTCACTGCTCAGGGGAAAAATTGAAGTGTCAAAGGGGGTTTAATAATTTACGTAGATAATAAATATCAATATAAAGGACTTAAGAATATCAACATGTATGAACATTGGGAGGGGTTAGTAATTCAAGTAACTGGAGGCAGCTTATCAAAAACACACTATTGGAAACATATACAGACCGCCTAAGTCATTAAATAAAAATATTATACATTTCATAGCTGAATTTTCAACAACTATGGCTACTCTAGAAAGTTGTAATAATCTAATAATTTCAGGCGATTTCAATATCAATCTACGTAAAATAAACGAGAACAAAATATATAGTGAATTTTTTGATAGTTTAATTTCATACAGTCTCTATCCACAAATTACCTTTCCAACTCGATTGACCAGAACTAACGGAACACTGATAGACAACTTTTTCAGTAAATTAAATAAATCAATATTAGATAGCACTGCATGAATCTTCACTAATACCCTTTCTGGTCATCAACGTTACTTCGTAATCATGAATATCAACGTAAAATCCAAACCTCCTCTAAAATTTGTTCGAGTAAATCTACAAAATAAGGCATATATGAATAATGTTAAACTTGAGGTAAATTCGGATGCAATGTATAACAAACTAAACAAATCACCTACGGCTGACCCCAATTTAAATTATAACATAATACACGAAGAAATTATCCATGATAAGAATAAGCATATTTAACAAGATTTAACAAGATTGCCACCCAAAGAATTAACTCTAGGTGGCAGGTGGACAAGGAAGCCCTTTGGCTTATCGAGAGTCCGACCCTTTTATCTATGTGTATCACGCCCTTCTGAGTTATGTGTCGATTTTATTTTAAAACATATTCACGCTACTAGCACCCACACAATCAGCAGGTAATCTGTTCCATTCATTTACAGACCTTTGTGAAAATGAAAACTTTTTTATATCCAATCTACTCTGCTCCTTTGCTAACGTAAGTTCATGTCCTCTAGTCCTTCTATCTTTCTTAACTGCGAAAAAATTATTTCTATGAATATTTTCATAACCCTTCAATATTTTAAACACTTCCATCGAATCTCCTCTCAATCTCCTGGTCTCTAGTGTTGTTAAACCGCATTTTTAGGCGTATTTCGTAACTAAGATCCCTCAGTTTTTGTGTCATTTTAGTTGCTCTCCTTTGCACTCTTTCTAGCATATCTATGTCCTTCCTGCGATATGGCCTCCATGCTTGAATACAATATTCTAAATGAGGCCTAACTATTGTTTTGTACAGCGGTATTATTAGCTCTTTTTCCTTATGCGTTATGTTTCGCCTAATTAATCCAAGGATTTGATTTCCATTTGAAGCTGCAATTCCGCACTGCTCTGATACCTTCATATCAGCACTAATGGTTAACCCTAAGTCCTTTTCTTTTACAGTAGTACTTAGTACAGTACCCCCCATTGTATATTCTACCTCTTCGTTCCCATGTCCTGTGTGGAGGCATTTACATTTCCCAAAATTGAACAGCATTTGCCACTTTTCAGACCATTTGATCAATCTGTCAAGATCATCTTGTAAATGCTGTCTATCTCCATCACTTTTAATCCTTCTAAACACTTTTGTATCATCCGCAAAATTCAACACCTTGCTTGTTATTTCATCATCCAAATCGTTGATATATATTAAGAATGATCCCTGTGGTACACCACTCAATACCGATTTCCAGTTTGAAGCCTCCCCATCAACTACTACTATTGTCTTCTGTCAATCAGCCAATGTTCTATCCAGTTTATTATACCATTTCCTATGCCATGGGCCTTTAGTTTAAGCAGTAATCTTTGATGTGGTACTTTGTCGAAAGCTTTTTGAAAATCTAAGTAGACGATATCTACTGGTGATCCCTCATCTACCAACTTAGTGATGTCTTCCAAAAAACATAACTTATTTGTTAAGCATGACCTCCCTTTAAAAAAAACATGTTGAGATGGGTTTATCCAGGTTTGTTTAACAAGAAAATCCACCATGTGATCTTTAATTAGTCTTTCTAATAATTTACAAATCACTGATGTTAAACTCACTGGTCTATAGTTCTCTGACTTGTTTCTCGAACCTTTTTTGAATAATGGTATAATGATTGCTTCTTTCCATTCTAAAGGAACCACTCCCTCTTCTAATGACAAGTTGAAAACTGTTGCAAGCGGTATGCTAATTCTACAATTTCCAATAGTAGTTTGGGTGGAATACCATCCACTCCAGGTGATTTATTATCCTTCATAGACCTTATTTTCTTAGCTACCATTTCCGGGGTTATAATTAATTGTTCTAAATAGTCTGAATCTGTCCCCTTGATCTTAGCCTCTGGTTCTGGCGGTGAACTAATATCTTCCCTGGTAAACACTGAACAAAAGTACTCATTCAGGTCTTCTGCCATTACGAATCCCTCTGATATTATATTTCCAGCACTATCTTCTAGAGGACCGACATTATCTTGAACTTTCTATTTGCTTCGAGCATATACATAAAAAACTCTTGCTGTCATGTTTTATATTACTAGCTAATTGTTGTTCATAGCTTCTCTTTGAATTTCTAATTTCAGCTGTAGCTTGGTTAAGTGCTTCTTTATAACTGTTGTAGTCTTCATCATTTCCAGTACATCTATATGACTTCCACATCATTTGTTTATACTTAATTTTTCTAATGGCTTCTTTCGATAAGTGTTTCTTTTTGGACAGTTTTCCTTGTTTTTTGAAGGGTACAAATTTACCGACTATGCACTTAATTTCACTCTTTAATATATTCCAGCATTCTGTTGCCGTCTTATTTTTCGGTGTGTTATTCCAGTCTATCTTTGCTAAATATTTCCTCATGTTCTTATTACTTCCTTTGTGGAAATTTCTCATATACTGTTTTTTTCTATTCCTTTCTGATTTTACTTTGATGGTAAATTGTATCTGGTTGTGATCGCTACTCCCCAGTGGCTCACATATCTTGACATTGTCAACTAACTGATTCTGTGAGGACAAAACTATGTCTAACACATTCTCACCCCTGGTTGGTACTAGCACATTTTGAGAAAGAAATGTATCTTGAACTAAAACTAAAACTTGTGGTCCTCATTCCCCATACTTAGAGATTTCCATTGTATATGCCCGTGGTTAAAATCCACCATAATAATACAGTCCCGTTTGCTTACTTGCCTTATAGCGTTTTGTATTTTTTCATTCTCTTCTATGCTTATGTTTGGACTTCGATAAACTAACCCAACTGTAAGGTTGAGTTTCCTGTAACTATGTTACACCAAACAGCTTCTTCACAATCTGCTTCACTTTATAATTTTATTTCATAAGCCTGAATATATTCTTTAATAAAAAATCACTCCACCTCCCTTTCTTCCTATTCTATATTTTCTAAACATTACGTATCCTGTCAGTCCCAATTCAGCATCATGATATATCGGTGGTGGTCCAGGATTCGGTTATACCTATTATATGAGGGTCAATATCTTCTACCATAATGTTTAGTTCATTTCCTTTGTTTACTACACTCCTTGCATTTAAACAAACACATTTATATCCAGCTTCAGACGAGTTTTCCAGACTGTTATTTGCTGATTTAGTTGTGCTGTCTTTATCTATGCCTCCATTTTCAGGCTTTTCTGTGAGTCCCCCCTGCGAATCTAGTTTAAATAGGTGCAACCTGTCCCACTTTCAACAGCTCGCAGCAGGTTCTCTGAGAAAACTGCTGCCCCCTTTACACTAAGATGGAGGCCATCTCTCATGTACATATCTTCCCTCCCAACAAAGTATCCCCATAAATATGTGAATCCCACCCCCTCTTCTTCACACATCTGCTCAACTAGTGCGTTGATCGCCATCCTCTTGCAGTTTCTATACGTTGCACCCCTTCCTCCCATTACTGGCAAAATTCCTGACAGAATAACCTGTTCAACTCTCGTCTTCTTTAGCTTTCTAACTAACTGTCTTTACTTCTGTACTATCGCAGTTGTTCCCTCCCTGTCTGCATTAGTTGATCCTACATGTACCAGTATATAACCCCCCTTGCCATGTCCCAATACCTTCTCTACCCTGTCAGTCACATGTTCAATCCTAGCCCCCGGTAAACAAACAACGACGTCCTTCCCCTCGCTCAGTGTCTTGTCCGTCTTTCTCATAATGGAGTCGCCCATAAACACCCTCTCTTTCCTCATTGCCCCCTCAATCACTGCCTGCCGTCTTCTCTCCTGTCACTTTCTCTTCCGATCCATTCTTTCCTGTCGCTTTTTCTCTTGTCACCTTTCCTCCTGTCAGCGTCCCTTTTATCGACTTCACTTCTATCACATTTGCTCCCACTTCCTTTCGTCCCTTCGTCTTTCGTCCCATCTCATTTTCCTCTCTCCTCTCCCGTCCCATCTTCCCTCCCTCCTTCTTTACGGTCACTTTCTTCCCTGTCACCTTCACGCTTGTCACGTTTTCTGTTGTCGATTTTCCTATTTCTTCCCCTCCAATCTTCTCAATCTCCTTTCCTCAGTTTTCTTACCACTCAGTTTTCTTACTCTCCTTCAGTCTTGCAGTATTCCTACCTCTCTTCCTGTCGTCTCTCTCCATTCGACCTGCCTCCTTGCTAATTCCCATCTCCATTCCCTTCACAATATCTGTCAACCTAACTATCTCCTTCTGCAGACACTCCACCTTCCAACACCCAATGCACTGACACGTGAATCCTTCATCCATGGTTTCTGCCCATGACTTCCCACAGCCGGACAATGCAAAATCTACCCAGCTGTGGCAGAGATCGCACACCAAGTGTCGCTTTGACTTGACTTGCCGCTTGCAAGGCGTCATATCCCGATCAGAATTTATTTAATAACTGTCTTAACTAACTTAGTCTTTATAAAGACTGTTTCCTGTGTACTACAGAACACTTTAGGTTACAAATTTCAATTACACAGCCGAATATTTATCCTGACACGAACGCCAACATTACCGGTAGTGACCTAATTGAAATACAATCAATTACGTTACGTTAGGCTGCTATATTTATTTAGGTTACGCCGCCCGACTATCGCCCTTGCTTAATTTTAACAACAATGCTACCTAATCAACATATCTAGCAAGTACTGGCTTACACAGATATTATCTTATGTAAGTAGTTTGATGGTTGTTACTTTATCTCCTATATAGTCTACCACATAATCAGGTGTGTTAAATCTTGTTTACAACTTATCAAAGGCTTAGTGAGTTACTCTATTATCACACACTATACTAAGGTGTTCTAAAATACTTTAACTAACTAACTTTAAGCACAACAACTACACAATATATGTTTATTGCAACTTTATGAATGATATTAAGGCAAGAATAATACTTATCAATCAATAATTCCACTTGTTTGTCAAATTTTCTGCACCACCAATTTCTACGATATATCTCCGCCAAATATCTCTCGATGCCTGTTAAAATCATGAAATATAATAAATACAAACATAACCATTCAACCTGGATCACACACGGTCTTCTAAAATCAATCAAATATCGAGACTCGCTTTATAAGAAATTAAAAATGTATAATCGAAATTTACCTATGTATGAAGTCTTTCTAACTAACCTAAAAACATATAGCTCAATACTAATGAAAAATATTCGTACTGCCAAACCGATATAAAGATGACATCAGAAATACATGGAAAACCATAAATGATTTTATCTCCAAAAACAATTCAAACAAGACTGTTTTGTTTAAAAGTAACGGCATAACTGTAACAGATAAAACGGTTATTGCAAACCAATTTAACAACTTTTTTACAAGTATAGGTCAGTCGACAGCACAAGACATTCATTACAATGGTAATAAGGATTATAATTACTACTTAAATGATAATATCCATTCCGTTTCCAGTCTATTAAATGTTGATGAAGAAATAGTCAAGAAAACCATTGAAAGCCTTCCCAATAAAAACAGTAGTGGCTGTGACGGTATTTCCTGTAAACTTTGAAAATAATTGAACTCTCCATCATCAAACCATTAACCCTGGTAATAAATCAAGTACTAAATACTGGTATATTTCCCGATATACTTAAACTCGCTAAAGTAATTCCTAATTTTAAGAAAGATGACCCATCTGTTTTTAAAAATTATAGACCCACATCTCTTCTTCCAACAATTTCTAAAGTGATAGAGAAAATAACATCTAGTCAACTAACAGCATAATTTAATGATTCTAATCTATTTGTTAAAAATCAATATGGTTTAAAAAAAACACTCTACCGAGTATGCATCACTTAAACTAATATATATAATAATTACACTAATTGATAACAATTATGTTCCTTTCAGTATTTTTCTTGACCTCTCTAAGGCCTTCGATACAATTGATCCGTCGATACTATTAACTAAGCTAAGATATTATGGATTACAGGGTCCTACCCTGAATCTATTTAATAGCTACTTAAGCAATAGAAGACAATACACCGAATTTTTAAATGAAAGTTCTGATATCCTACCTATCACAATTGGTGTACCACAAGGATCTATTCTTGGTCCTCAATTATTCATAATATACATTAATAATGTTCCTAAAGCTAGCGAAATGTTTAACTTTATTATGTATGCCGACGATACCACCTTATTTAGCACCACCAATTATTTTCAAGGTAACTCCCTAAGGGGAGAAATATTGAATCAGCAATAAATGATGAACTCCTTAAAATAACTGAATGGTTAAACATTAATAAATTAGCATTAAACAGAAACAAATCCAAATATATGATTTTTCACATGCAAAATAAAGCTGTCGATAACTTTACGCTCAATATAAATGTTACAAACATTGAAAGAGTAGATCAATTAAATTGTTTAGGACTTACTTTAGATACAAATTTAAATAGGAATAAACACATTGAAAAAGTATCAAACAAGTGTTCCAAAACAGTCGGCATCTTAAACAGACTAAAATATGTCTTTCCCCTAAACATTTTAAATTATCTTATATAATACGTTATTTTTATCACATATCAACTATTGTATTATGGTGTGGGGCTACCAAGGTAGTCGATTGTTGAAAATACAAAAGAAAGCTATGATAATTTTATCTGTAAGTAAATATAATTCACACTCTGAGCCACTTTTCAAAAAATTGAATATCTAAAAAATTGATGACATGTTAAAATTACATGAACTTAAGTTTATTATAAATATGTACATCATGACCTCCCTGCTTACCTATTAAATTGGAAAATAATTACAAATGGTTACGTACACAATTACAACACAAGGAAAAAACAGAGTTACACCCATTCAGAACAAAACATGAATTTGCCAAAAGATGTCTTAGATACAGTTTGCCACATGTCATTAGCAATACCTCAAAGTTAGTCACAGAGAAGATTGGAACATATAGTTTCAGAAGTTTTGGTAATTATGCAAAAAACAATTTATTAGAAAAATACGTAGATACGTGTACAATATTAAACTGCTATACATGCTATCAAAGTAATTAAAACTGTATTATTGCATGTGATATGTATGGATGTGTATATATATAAATCAGCATATCGATATTGTATTTGTGCATATACACATACATATCAAGTATATTGAAGTGTACTAATGACAACTAGTATTTGTATATTTTAACAAACCTTTAATACGCCAATACATGCATAATAATGTAATCAAGTAATCTCGATTTATTTTCTTTTCCTGCACGTTTACATTTCCTTCCTTCGGTAAAATTGAGTTGAAACAAATTATTATTGTGGCTCCTATGAGTCACATACCCCATCTAATTTGAAATTACACTGCATTTGTATATATATGCCTGTTCATGTTACGTTAATTTGATATTATACACATATTGTAATTGGGATCTAAATAAAACTTTCTTGATCTTCTTCTTGTTCAACATTTGAAACTGCCAGGAGTGTCCGGAGGTTTAATATTAGGTTGAGTGACCCAGTCAGTTTCTACAGCCACTGGAAAGAGCTGTCGGCAGCTTTGAGGAGAGAACACGTCACGGACAACACGTTATCATTAGTAGGCCGCAGTGATTTTGACGGTCTGTAGGTAACACCAAATTACGAAATTACACGGGTACGCTTTCATGCATTGCTTTAGAGCATTGCTCGACAGTTCAAACACACCCTTATAAGGGATGCGGTTGAAATATGCAGATCACAGAAAGAAGTCTCTTTAAATATATGTACAATTATTCGTACAATATTAATAACCAAAAACACTTATAACCTGTTATATTATGCGTGTACATTATATTCAGATTCATTCAGATTCATATTCAAACTGTTTATTACTAAGTAACATTTAGCCAGAGACCCGTCTAACCTTTTCCAATACTGGCAGAAGACTGGCCAAGATGGAAGACTACAACTGCTAAGTGGCCACTAGATTAGCTGGACGTTCCAAAAGTATTTTAATATAACGTACATAACAAAATGCGTACATGTATGCAAAATGGCAATTATTTTCCATAAAATAATATAATGATACTTTAACTTGTGTTATAACGAAGAGCTGTAGAAGTAGAGTTTGGTAATAGATAATAGACATCGTACAATCTGGTACCTTCATTGAAGACATTAAATATTTGTACGTTAATATGAGTGACAACATCGCCACTGACTACAACATTACAATAACATTCGGAAGTACTCCAAGACTCTGACGCGAATGCTGTTACATAGCAACGAATGGAGAATACAGCTGGGTGTAGCAGAATAAAATTTATGGACAATAATAATTAAGCAACCTTTTTGTAAAATAGTTGAATTGTCATGAGCCGGAGGAAACCGTGAACACTAATTGCCTCGTTGCTTTTGATATTCTTGTATTAAGTCATGTGTTTGTTACGTACGCTGGTGTTGTTTGCGTGTATAATTATGGTTAATTATATTACGATGGGACATTCGACAAACTTTCTTTTTTAAGCACTTTTCCACTTATTATATTTTTAAGTGACCTATCGTTACATTGTTTTTTTTTTGAACTTCAAAATTCCAGTTTACCCCAAGAAATTGACGAACGTGTATCGATTATTGTATTATTAATGAGTGACGATGCATGGTGCTTACTATTGAAATACTCAAGTTATAAGACCAATACAAACAAGTGTATGAGTATAATTTGGTTTTGTAATTTAAAAGCAAACACATATACACATATTATGCAAGCGTGTTGACTTTCATTGAGAACTGACTATATATATATATATATATATATATATATATATATATATATACGTACAATATATATATATATATACATATATATATATATATATATATATATATACATATATATATATATATATAAGCAGTTTATCAGTAAATTTACCGAACATTTATCTCATAACGATTTATTGGCGAATTTTTAATCAATTTACACGCACACGCGCGCGGTAAATTTACTGATAAACTGCTTATCCTCATCAACTGTTAATTTGTTTCTATCAGTATATATATATATATATATATATATATATATATATGTATATATATATATATATATATATATCATATATCATATATATCAGATATTAATAATTATTTAAAACAATTGTACTAATGTAACTGCAAGTATTGTTAAAATATATCACAATATTTAATTTAAAAAAATTGTTGCTGGCTGGCATATAGAACACAGGGATTGATTATGCTGTTTGGCATAAGCTGTTACATCCTCCAATCCCAGTTCCCTATTTGGCATAAGCTGTTCCATCCTCCAATCCCAGTTCCCTATTTGGCATAAGCTGTTCCATCCTCCAATCCCAGTTCCCTATTTGCCATAAGCTGTTCCATCCTCCAATCCCAGTTCCCTATTTGATCTAGCGTCACGCTGGTGTCGTAAAAAGACTAACATTTCTCCCTGATTTGTAATTATTCACCTTTAACTCAGGACCATGACCAGAGTGGTCACGAACTCGGTGAAGACGTGTTGTGTCTGATAGAAGCAGTTCATGAATCAACAACGCACTCAACATCTGTTCTAATCATGGCAATTGGTTGCACAACAAATATATTACAAAAACGTTTGGTATAACAAATAGACCACCGGCGATGGATAATAGCACGCTAACTTACGAAATACCGTCATTCTCAACATCTGGTTTCTATTACGCGCGCAAAACTTTTTGAATGAAAACTTTGAAACGCGAAACCACCCTGCTGTAATCTCGTCTATGCACAAATAATGTTAGTCAGTAACAAGCCAAATAAATGAATACATTATTGAACTTTAATAAAACCTAATTAATTATATAAATATAACTCACTTTTCATCATCATACATGATCATGTGACAAGCGCCCCAGTGACAGCTATTGATTTGCTTTGTGTTAAAAATTGAATTTTACTTATTTGTATTACAATATGTGTGTGTATTTCTGCGACTTTTATTCCGGTGGGACACCTGTACCCATGGTGACCTACACTCGGCAGGAACTATTCGCCCATAACATTGCGAGTGTCACTGGCGGAAGGCTGCCTCAGCCTTTGTTCGACACATTGAAGGACAATGGAATTTGTGTGGTCACACCAGGTTGCAGAGCCTGTCGCAATCGCCATCGTACAATACAGTAATCGGATGTCGGCCCGGCTTTACACCCATTTGCCACCAACGCGGTGTCAACAACGCAAACATTACACGAGTGAAACTGTCGTCTTGTCAATCTGATGACAAGGATTATAAGAATCGTTACACCAACATATCATTGATCAATGCAAGATCTGTGAAAAACAAGACGCTGACTATAAATGAGGAAATTATCCAACGCGATTGGGATGTTTTGACCATCACCGAGACGTGGCTAAAAAAACTGGAGACGAAGCGAATGTGGCTTAACTGACGCCTCCCAGCTACACCTTCAATCATGTAGCACGTGCCTCTGGTCGTGGCGGCGGAGTTGCCATAGTTCATCGAAATACCTTCAACACCAAGATCCTCCCAAAGCTGCCATTCATAACCATCCAACTTCTCCGTCTGCAACTCACCAACCCGTTCTTGTTGAAATACAATATCTGGGTCGCTTATCACCCGTCTGCATCAAGTAAGACATCTGGAACAATATCGAATGTTTACGCTGAACTTGAGCAGTCATTCATCGAGGCATCCATCTCGTTGTTCCTACTGTCATCATTGGTGACTTCAATGTTAATTTTGACGATACCCTCAAATCAAAACCACTGCGCACTCTATGTGAATCGTTCAATCTAACTCAACATATACATTCGCCAACGCACCGAACAGGACATATATTGGATCTAGTGATCATTCAAACTGATGACGACTTCATTGCTGCAGTAAAAACTAAGACGATTGCAAATTGAAATTTCAGGAACATTGAAACAGATGCACTCCGAAACGATATCGAGTCTGCATGTGCTGACAAGACATTGCGTACATGCGCGAATGATCGACAAGCAGAGGATTTGGTGAGATGTACAGCACCTGTCTCATTGAATGCCTTGTCAAACATGCCCCGTTACGTAATGTGAAAATAACAGACAGCACATCACATCCCTGGTACGACTCTAACATCGACGACGCCAGGAATAAGAAGCGGAAAGGGGAGAATGTGTGGAGTAGAACTAAACTGGAGATTCATCGGCAATTATATGTCACCGCTCGTGAAGATTGCACTGCTATGATGTCAGCACACAAAACGGAATATTACCAAAACATGCTGGAGAAGGCAAACAACAAAACCATGTTTCGATTACTGAGATCGCTTGATGGCCACCGCATACAGGAACACCCTGAATTCCAATTGACGGCCCAACGCTGCGAACAATGTTCACGTTTCTTTAGTGAAAAGATTGGTAAGCTCCTGGCAGGTCTGCAGTGTTTCAACATCATCGATAGGCCAACAGATGAAAGTCGTTGTTTCACTGACTGTATCCATGCGTTTGATCCGACAACTAACACGGAGATCACAGCGATTTGTGGTACTACTGGCAAAACGTGCGCGTAGGATCATCTGCCTGCAATTCAGCTAAGAGACAATATCACAAGTATTGTGTCCGTCATCACACCGATTACAAATGCTTCGCTGGACGAGGCAGTCATGCCAATGTCGCTGAAGCATGCAGTTGTCCGTCCGCTTTTGAAGAAACCATCACTTGACAAAGACATTCTGAGCAGTTATCGACCTGTGAGTAACCTTACACAATTATCCAGAGTAATTGAGAAATTGGTCGCGCTTAGGATAATGACGCATGTATCTGACCAGCAAATAGTTGAGTGCTTTCAGTCGGCGTATCGAAAAAAACATTCGACCGAAACCGCGCTACTGTACGTTACAAGTGCCATCAAAACAGCCATGGACAATAAAGAAGGAACCATCTTGGTTCTCGTTGATGTTAATGCCGCCTTCGATACTATCAACCATGACATCTTGATTAAACGTCTACGTTTGCGGTATGGCTTTGTTGGAAAAGCACTGGACTGGATGACATCGTACCTGCAAGACCGGACGCAGCGAATAGTAATCGGTGACCAATCGTCGAGTACTACTACTCTAACGACACGTGTCCCACAAGGCTCTGTTCTTGGACCACTGCTCTTTTCATTATATGTCCAACTTATCGGTGACATTATTCGAGCCCATGGACTATTCTTCCACCACTTTGCTGACGACTTACAAATCTACTCACATTTCGACCTGAATCGTTCCGCTTTAACGGCTGCGCTTTAGCAAATGGAGGACTGTTTGGACGAAATAAAGAAATGGATGGCATGGAATTATATGTGCATGAACGACGGCAAGACACGGTATCTTCCAATTGTACCCAAGTCTGCGGATGCAATCGTTTATGGCACTGTGATTCTCGTTGATGGTTCTACAATTACAGCTTCACGATGTGTTCAAAGTATCGGTGTCTTCATTGACAGGCACCTCGATATAAAAAAGCAAGTATCGCAAACTGTCAGCGCATGTTCATTCTACCTCCGCCACATAAATAAGGTTAGCCGTTTTTTACCCATACCGACAAAGGAACGCGTAGTCAATGCCATCATCACATCGCGGAATGACTACTGCAACGCACTCGTGTACGGCACGTCTGCAGTTAACATAGCGCGTCTGCAAAGAATACACAACTCGACTGCCAGACTGATCCTGCGTCGTCCACGTAGTGACAGCGCCACGCCCCCGTTACGCGAACTTCATTGGCTGCCTGTTGCGCGCAGAGTAGATTACTGTTACTCACGTACTAAGCCATGCACAATGACGCGCCCGTGTACCTGTGTGAACTCGTGCACCCATATCAACCGGCAAGAGCACTGCGCTCTGCGAGCAGTAACATGTTGGAAGTGAAGCGCACTCGTATCAAGGCTGGGGACGGCTTGTTCGCTGTAGCTGCTGCGTCCCTATGGAACACTTTACCAAGTATTGTTAAAACCTGCGACACTCTCGCCAGCTTCAAATGTCGTCTGAAGACACATTTCTTTTGTATTCTAGATGAGCATTGCGCTCTACTAAAACCAATTGTAATTAGTTATT
This sequence comes from Escarpia spicata, assembly GCA_963995525.1. Lineage (NCBI taxonomy): Eukaryota > Metazoa > Annelida > Polychaeta > Sabellida > Siboglinidae > Escarpia > Escarpia spicata. Next base: position 19,106,026 of record OZ023207.1, on the reverse strand, counting down.
GTATTTGCATAATGATTATTAATTATTCATCACGTAAACTATTTTATATCAAATGTTTTACTAAATTATTTATTAATATTAATCATACATATATATATTTATGTATTAGTATTATTTTTATATTGCTATTGTGCTAGATTGGGTATTATTAATATTATTTAATTTTGATGAGTAACTGCTATTTATTTACTTCTTTGTTTATAAATTATACATTATTCAATATGTATGTATTTATTTATTTTATTCTTTACCACTGATATTTATTTTAAATTAATATACGTATACAAATGTATAGCAATTCTACAATTTGTATGTATTTTAATATGTTGTGAAGCGACACGAACAATACTGGATGTGGCGCTACACCAAATAAAATACATTATTATTATTTATAATTATGATCACCCTTTCTTTCTTCTTCTTATGAACACATGTACATAAACATTCCAGCCACGTACATATATACACATGCAACCATGCACTCATGGACACATGTACACAAGCACACATGCACACGTGCACACGTGCACATATGTACACGTGCTCACATACATACATGCGTGCAAGGCCAAATGTTGGATGGCTCAACATAAACTCTAAAGAAAGCTAAATGACGGCAAGACTGAATTTATGGTGGCATTCACTCCTTTCTTCTTAAGAAATTTGGTCTGCCATTAAGGCTGACAGGAGCATCAGAGGCGAGCGTTATTTCTATTTCAAAACAGAAGTGTCATTAGCACCAACAGTTTGCAACGTTATGAGCCCGAAACTACATGAAATGGTGGAATAAACAAAGTGATGATTTGGGCATGAACTCCAGGTAAATATGCAATAATAACGGCCAAAATTAGGTGGTGCCGCATATTACACAAGTCGGAGATCATGATATATACTCTTGCAATCGATTTTGGCGCGACTTATACAATTACGCGGTAATAAAGAATAGGTATTTGTTCCACATAACAACGTGGCGGCACCGTTGGTAAGGAAGTGATCACGTGATATAATCCTAACTTCAGAATGCACTACACCGCCAACACAGACTTCGCTATACTGGAAGCCGGTGTGTAGTAATAATCACGTAAATTGGAAAACGTTCGAATACCCCAGGTGCCGGTTTCATGAGACTATTTACGACTTTAATACGTCATTAAGTAACGTTATTTACGTTTCATGAATCTCCTTCAGATCAATTAGCCGGTGCTAGTTGGCTTAACGTTACGTTTGATATTAGCAGGCGTAAGCTTAGGTTTTTTGGTCGTACGTCCAGTGAAGGTAATGTTGCTGCGTGCATACAGGATGTGTATGGAAGATGGGTTGTTTTCACTATTACGCATAGTATGCATATATCTACGTAGCGGCATGTAATATACATCATATTAGATAACAATTTAATTATGAATATTTCAGTATTTTAAACTGTATATTTAATCATATTTTAAAACTTCATTGTCTCACAAAACTATTATTATAAACAATATTTTACAAATTACATATTATTATTACTCACCCATAGACATTTATTTATGTAATTGCTATATTATTATTGTGTTATATTATTGTTTAAATAATTGTTATTACTAGTAGCTAATATTTATATTTGGTTATATCCTTATTCTGCAGTATTGCACTCATTCATTTATGTATTTATTTTAAATAGTTCCTATAATTCAGAGTATTTTAAATACATTTATGATTTTGAAATTCTACAATATTTTATGTATTCTAGTACATTGAGTAATTGTGGATCTGCACTTTACCAATTATAATATATTATTATGTAATACAGGGCTTAGTACAATAAAAGTTGATAATTATCCTTGGGTATATGGAACCTCGTGTTTCCTTTGTTGAAACTGTAAGGTTTTATTAATTTGATACACTTGGCTGGGATTTTATAAACAAAATATCTCGATGTGATGACATATTTGTAATGACCATAATAATCTAAACTATAGGACGTTAAAATGTACTGATGAAACCGGTCATAGACAACATCGACTAATCGCTTTTAGTTACGACCAGTATAAGGTCTAGTTGCGCGTAGAGTTATGACACACCATGAAACCGGTCATAGACAACATCGACTAATCGCTTTTAGTTACGACCAGTATAACGTCTAGTTGCGCGTAGAGTTATGAAACACCATGAAACCGGTCATAGACAACATCGACTAATCGCTTTTAGTTACGACCAGTATAACGTCTAGTTGCGCGTAGAGTTATGACACACCATGAAACCGGTCATAGACAACATCGACTAATCGCTTTTAGTTACGACCAGTATAACGTCTAGTTGCGCGTAGAGTTACGACACACCATGAAACCGGTGATAGACAACATCGACTAATCGCTTTTAGTTACGACCAGTATAACGTCTAGTTGCGCGTAGAGTTATGACACACCATGAAACCGGTCATAGACAACATCGACTAATCGCATTTAGTTACGACCAGTATAACGTCTAGTTGCGCGTAGAGTTATGACACACCATGAAACCGGTCATAGACAACATCGACTAATCGCTTTTAGTTACGACCAGTATAACGTCTAGTTGCGCGTAGAGTTACGACACACCATGAAACCGGTCATAGACAACATCGACTAATTGCTTTTAGTTACGACCAGTATAACGTCTAGTTGCGCGTAGAGTTACGACACACCATGAAACCGGTCATAGACAACATCGACTAATTGCTTTTAGTTACGACCAGTATAACGTCTAGTTGCGCATAGAGTTACGACACACCATGAAACCGGTCATAGACAACATCGACTAATTGCTTTTAGTTACGACCAGTATAACGTCTAGTTGCGCGTAGAGTTATGACACACCATGAAACCGGTCATAGACAACATCGACTAATCGCTTTTAGTTACGACCAGTATAACGTCTAGTTGCGCGTAGAGTTACGACACACCATGAAACCGGTCATAGACAACATCGACTAATCGCTTTTAGTTACGACCAGTATAACGTCTAGTTGCGCGTAGAGTTACGACACACCATGAAACCGGTCATAGACAACATCGACTAATTGCTTTTAGTTACGACCAGTATAACGTCTAGTTGCGCGTAGAGTTATGACACACCATGAAACCGGTCATAGACAACATCGACTAATCGCTTTTAGTTACGACCAGTATAACGTCTAGTTGCGCGTAGAGTTATGAAACACCATGAAACCGGTCATAGACAACATCGACTAATCGCTTTTAGTTACGACCAGTATAACGTCTAGTTGCGCGTAGAGTTACGAAACACCATTAAACCGGTCATAGACAACATCGACTAATCGCTTTTAGTTACGACCAGTATAACGTCTAGTTGCGCGTAGAGTTACGACACACCATGAAACCGGTCATAGACAACATCGACTAATCGCTTTTAGTTACGACCAGTATAACGTCTAGTTGCGCGTAGAGTTACGACACACCATGAAACCGGTCATAGACAACATCGACTAATTGCTTTTAGTTACGACCAGTATAACGTCTAGTTGCGCGTAGAGTTACGACACACCATGAAACCGGTCATAGACAACATCGACTAATTGCTTTTAGTTACGACCAGTATAACGTCTAGTTGCGCGTAGAGTTACGACACACCATGAAACCGGTCATAGACAACATCGACTAATCGCTTTTAGTTACGACCAGTATAACGTCTAGTTGCGCGTAGAGTTATGACACACCATGAAACCGGTCATAGACAACATCGACTAATCGCTTTTAGTTACGACCAGTATAACGTCTAGTTGCGCGTAGAGTTATGAAACACCATGAAACCGGTCATAGACAACATCGACTAATCGCTTTTAGTTACGACCAGTATAACGTCTAGTTGCGCGTAGAGTTACGAAACACCATTAAACCGGTCATAGACAACATCGACTAATTGCTTTTAGTTACGACCAGTATAACGTCTAGTTGCGCGTAGAGTTACGACACACCATGAAACCGGTCATAGACAACATCGACTAATCGCTTTTAGTTACGACCAGTATAACGTCTAGTTGCGCGTAGAGTTATGACAAACCATGAAACCGGTCATAGACAACATCGACTAATCGCTTTTAGTTACGACCAGTATAACGTCTAGTTGCGAGTAGAATTATGACACACCATGAAACCGGTCATAGACAACATCGACTAATCGCTTTTAGTTACGACCAGTATAACGTCTAGTTGCGCGTAGAGTTATGACAAACCATGAAACCGGTCATAGACAACATCGACTAATCGCTTTTAGTTACGACCAGTATAACGTCTAGTTGCGAGTAGAATTATGACACACCATGAAACCGGTCATAGACAACATCGACTAATCGCTTTTAGTTACGACCAGTATAACGTCTAGTTGCGCGTAGAGTTACGACACACCATGAAACCGGTCATAGACAACATCGACTAATTGCTTTTAGTTACGACCAGTATAACGTCTAGTTGCGCGTAGAGTTACGACACACCATGAAACCGGTCATAGACAACATCGACTAATTGCTTTTAGTTACGACCAGTATAACGTCTAGTTGCGCGTAGAGTTACGACACACCATGAAACCGGTCATAGACAACATCGACTAATCGCTTTTAGTTACGACCAGTATAACGTCTAGTTGCGCGTAGAGTTATGACACACCATGAAACCGGTCATAGACAACATCGACTAATCGCTTTTAGTTACGACCAGTATAACGTCTAGTTGCGCGTAGAGTTATGAAACACCATGAAACCGGTCATAGACAACATCGACTAATCGCTTTTAGTTACGACCAGTATAACGTCTAGTTGCGCGTAGAGTTACGAAACACCATTAAACCGGTCATAGACAACATCGACTAATTGCTTTTAGTTACGACCAGTATAACGTCTAGTTGCGCGTAGAGTTACGACACACCATGAAACCGGTCATAGACAACATCGACTAATCGCTTTTAGTTACGACCAGTATAACGTCTAGTTGCGCGTAGAGTTATGACAAACCATGAAACCGGTCATAGACAACATCGACTAATCGCTTTTAGTTACGACCAGTATAACGTCTAGTTGCGAGTAGAATTATGACACACCATGAAACCGGTCATAGACAACATCGACTAATCGCTTTTAGTTACGACCAGTATAACGTCTAGTTGCGCGTAGAGTTATGACAAACCATGAAACCGGTCATAGACAACATCGACTAATCGCTTTTAGTTACGACCAGTATAACGTCTAGTTGCGAGTAGAATTATGACACACCATGAAACCGGTCATAGACAACATCGACTAATCGCTTTTAGTTACGACCAGTCTAACGTCTAGTTGCGCGTAGAGTTACGACACACCATGAAACCGGTCATAGACAACATCGACTAATTGCTTTTAGTTACGACCAGTATAACGTCTAGTTGCGCGTAGAGTTACGATAAACCATGAAACCGGTCATAGACAACATCGACTAATTGCTTTTAGTTACGACCAGTATAACGTCTAGTTGCGCGTAGAGTTATGACACACCATGAAACCGGTCATAGACAACATCGACTAATCGCTTTTAGTTACGACCAGTATAACGTCTAGTTGCGCGTAGAGATACGACACACCATAAAACCGGTCATAGACAACATCGACTAATTGCTTTTAGTTACGACCAGTATAACGTCTAGTTGCGCGTAGAGTTACGATAAACCATGAAACCGGTCATAGACAACATCGACTAATTGCTTTTAGTTACGACCAGTATAACGTCTAGTTGCGCGTAGAGTTATGACACACCATGAAACCGGTCATAGACAACATCGACTAATCGCTTTTAGTTACGACCAGTATAACGTCTAGTTGCGCGTAGAGTTATGACACACCATGAAACCGGTCATAGACAACATCGACTAATCGCTTTTAGTTACGACCAGTATAACGTCTAGTTGCGCGTAGAGTTATGAAACACCATGAAACCGGTCATAGACAACATCGACTAATCGCTTTTAGTTACGACCAGTATAACGTCTAGTTGCGCGTAGAGTTACGAAACACCATTAAACCGGTCATAGACAACATCGACTAATTGCTTTTAGTTACGACCAGTATAACGTCTAGTTGCGCGTAGAGTTACGACACACCATGAAACCGGTCATAGACAACATCGACTAATCGCTTTTAGTTACGACCAGTATAACGTCTAGTTGCGCGTAGAGTTATGACAAACCATGAAACCGGTCATAGACAACATCGACTAATCGCTTTTAGTTACGACCAGTATAACGTCTAGTTGCGAGTAGAATTATGACACACCATGAAACCGGTCATAGACAACATCGACTAATCGCTTTTAGTTACGACCAGTATAACGTCTAGTTGCGCGTAGAGTTATGACAAACCATGAAACCGGTCATAGACAACATCGACTAATCGCTTTTAGTTACGACCAGTATAACGTCTAGTTGCGAGTAGAATTATGACACACCATGAAACCGGTCATAGACAACATCGACTAATCGCTTTTAGTTACGACCAGTCTAACGTCTAGTTGCGCGTAGAGTTACGACACACCATGAAACCGGTCATAGACAACATCGACTAATTGCTTTTAGTTACGACCAGTATAACGTCTAGTTGCGCGTAGAGTTACGATAAACCATGAAACCGGTCATAGACAACATCGACTAATTGCTTTTAGTTACGACCAGTATAACGTCTAGTTGCGCGTAGAGTTATGACACACCATGAAACCGGTCATAGACAACATCGACTAATCGCTTTTAGTTACGACCAGTATAACGTCTAGTTGCGCGTAGAGATACGACACACCATAAAACCGGTCATAGACAACATCGACTAATTGCTTTTAGTTACGACCAGTATAACGTCTAGTTGCGCGTAGAGTTACGATAAACCATGAAACCGGTCATAGACAACATCGACTAATTGCTTTTAGTTACGACCAGTATAACGTCTAGTTGCGCGTAGAGTTATGACACACCATGAAACCGGTCATAGACAACATCGACTAATCGCTTTTAGTTACGACCAGTATAACGTCTAGTTGCGCGTAGAGTTATGACACACCATGAAACCGGTCATAGACAACATCGACTAATCGCTTTTAGTTACGACCAGTATAACGTCTAGTTGCGCGTAGAGTTACGACACACCATGAAACCGGTCATAGACAACATCGACTAATTGCTTTTAGTTACGACCAGTATAACGTCTAGTTGCGCGTAGAGTTACGACACACCATGAAACCGGTCATAGACAACATCGACTAATTGCTTTTAGTTACGACCAGTATAACGTCTAGTTGCGCGTAGAGTTACGACACACCATGAAACCGGTCATAGACAACATCGACTAATCGCTTTTAGTTACGACCAGTATAACGTCTAGTTGCGCGTAGAGTTATGACACACCATGAAACCGTCCACAGACTGACACCGACTAGATATAACTTATTCGAACGTGTTTACGCTAACGTGATTATGACGTCACACCGGCTTCCAGGATTGAGTCGGTGTTGGTCGGTGTATTCGTGCACTGCAGTCTGGGCGGGCCTAATGTGGCCTGGTCAGGTCTAATTACGTCGGGTCCAGTTTGTTGAAAGGGCAAGGGTATCACGGCCTTTAGCGGTAATAAGTATGATATAGTTTTGAGAGGATGTCATAGTCAAGGCCTGTTGCATATACAGCACGAAGGCGAATTTCACAGAATTGCGAAGGATTCGTTATGGAAATTGATGTTAAATGATTGTGTTTCATGTCTGCGCTAACATAGCTCAAATCCATTCTATGCAATGTTGCATGAGCCGATCGTTTCACCGGGTAACGCTGGAATTCCTCTTGTAAACTTTTGTTAAATGTGTGTTCTAAAGTGATATAATGATAACTACACAACACTGGTCGATTACAAGCAACAATTTCAATTGTATGCCAAGCTAGCCTTGTAGTCTAGGAAATGTTGATAGATGTTGACCATCTTATTAATGTTTTTCATAACTTTAGCAATACTTGTTTTCAAGCAATCTCTTCCATGCATATTCGGTGAGTTTCGCGTTGTAACAATCGCATCAATTATTTATTGAACATGTTAACCCTGCTTTCTTTAGTCAATATTGCTGCGTTCCAATCACCTCGTGGATACAGTGAATACGCCTTCGTAACCCCTACTTGAGAAATGCACTGGCGACATTAATAAACACTCAAGGGAATAGATGGATCTTGTCATGTCTAAGGGCGTGTGAAGGTATGGTAGGGTACAAAGAAAGAAAACTGCTGTGAAAAAAGTGCCATATTGTCTGATAACGTTACCATCTACACATACAACGTACGAGTGTTTATGTATGTATGCACGTGTGTAGGTATACATATTTGTATGTGTGAATGTGTGAATGTGTGTATGTGTGTAAGTGTATATGTGTGCATGTGTGCGTGTGTGCGCGTGTGCGCGTGTGCGCGTGTGTGCGTGTGTGCGTGTGTGCGTGTGTGCGTGTGTGCGTGTGTGCGTGTGTGCGTGTGTGCGTGTGCGCGTGTGCGCGTGTGCGCGTGTGCGCGTGTGCATGTGTGCACGTGTGTATGTGTGCACGTGTGTAGATATACAACTGTGTATGTGTGTATATGTGCATGTGTGCATGTGTGCATGTGTGCATGTGTGCATGTGTGCATGTGTGCATGTGTGCATGTGTGCATGTGTGCATGTGTGCATGTGTGCATGTGTGCATGTGTGCATGTGTGCATGTGTGCATGTGTGCATGTGTGCATGTGTGCATGTGTGCATGCGTGCATGCGTGCATGTTTGTATGTGTATATGGGTGCATGTGTGCATGTGTGCATGTGTGCATGTGTGCATGTGTGGATGTGTGCATGTGTGCCTGTGTGCCTGTGTGCCTGTGTGCCTGTGTGCATGTGTGCATGTGTGCCTGTGTGCATGTGTGCATGTGTGCATGTGTGATTGTGTATGTGTGTATGTGTGTATGTGTGTATGTGTGTATGTGTGTATGTGTGTATGTGTGTATGTGTGTATGTGTGTATGTGTGTATGTGTGTATGTGTGTATGTGTGTATGTGTGTATGTGTGTATGTGTGTATGTGTGTATGTGTGTATGTGTGTATGTGTGTATGTGTGTATGTGTGTATGTGTGTATGTTTGTATGTGTGTATGTGTGTATGTGTGTATGTGTGTATGTATGTATGTATATATATATAAACGTATGTAAGTTTGTAGGTATGTAGATATGTACGTAGATATAAATGTATATGTGCATGCGTGTGTGTATTATTTATGTAGGTGTGTGTACTGTGAAAATGTTTTAGGGATCTTCTTGAGTTAAATGCACCAATGATGACTGAAAACAGTGTTTTAAAATATGCGTTTCTTTTAAAGTTTTGTAATTTTATAACTTTATTTCCACCATAAAATGGCCATTTTATTTGTCATCGAAACGGGAATTCGATATACACAAATTCAATATATTTTACTCTAAATGATGAGCAGAACAAATAATTATTGCACTCCCAGTACCAAATAAAACATGTTGTTACACTGATGTAATATATCTTAATATTGTGTCGATAATATTGTTATTATGATTTAAAACTAAAATTAAACCTTGTGTACATAACCACCTATGCTATTTTAATACTGTACATTACTTGATGTGATGTATAATGTTGTATTTATAGTGCTTATGGAAATAGCAGCTGGATTTATGGTACAAACAAAATGCTTTCATTATTGAATGCGTCTCTGCTTCAATAAGTTTCTGTTATCAAAACGTTTCATTAAAACTAAACTAAAAAATGTATATCCAGATGTACTAGGAGAAAAAGGAACATGATAGTACCATAGGTGAGATTTTGTATGTTTTTTATATTCCAACAAAAACAATGCCAATCATTCAATATGTTATCGGTTTAGTCAATATATTTTCCTTTTTTTCTTTGCTAATTCTGTGACATAAACATCAGCTGGTACACGTTTCCTTTTGATAATTTTATCGGTAACGACTCATTCGCATGGCGGTGGCTAATCCAAATACACACATGTTGATGACGTTTTTCTTGCATCTATTAAATCGGCGTAGCTAATCGAAGTCTGACGGAAAGTCCCGAATATTCATGAGCATGCTTTATACGGATCGTGAAGGTGGGGCCAAAGTGGAAACTGCGCGTATGTGCAGTTATTTTTTTCGATATATTGTTAGTCATTAGTGATTACTAAGACATAATTCTAATCAAATAAAGGCACATAATTACATGAAATAATCATATTAACAGGATTATTTAATAATTGCGTACATTACAAAGATTTTAAATTTTCTAAGAATCGGTTTCAGTTGTACTATTATTATTTATTATATGTAATGTATACCTCTTGGATAGCACAGTACAGCATATGAAACAATCTACATCATACAATTTTCCAACAAACAAATTGTTAGTAAAAACAAAATAATATATACTGCATCATAGTATGTAAATTACCTCTGGTAGACAATATTACAATGCAGCAATATTATTATGAATAATTACTCAAACTAATAACCGTAATAAATACCCTCAGCTGCTGTCAACATTAAGTTTAGCGTAAACTTATTTAATTCATTAATTTAATGAAATATCCTGTATTTTATTGACTTTGACAATAATAATTATTGTCAAAAAGACAATAAAATTAAATATGAATTGTGATCTATCCCCACGTTTGAAGACACCCATGAAGTGGCGCCACCTACCGGAGTTTCCGGTGGAATTAATAAATACATGTAAACACCAGTGAATTTGTTGTACATTTGTATCGATAAAAAACAGTATTTTTTATCACATCACGTGATCATTGTGCATGTGTAGAATAGGTGTTATAGATATATGGTGTGAAGTTTGGTGACTGTAGGTGACCGTTTTGACGGTTTTTTCGAGGTGCGGACCTAAACTGCAAAACTTAACCAAAAGCAAAAATACCTTAATTTATTTCGTATAAGTATAACTATAAGGCCTACATGTAATTCTAACGCTAGGCCTAAGCACGCTTTGTGTAGACCCTTTAAGTTACTACCCAAACATTAAATTGTGAACCATGAATAATTCTTACAGGCCTAACATGTATGGCACCCTGGCCATAACCAATTAAATTTAAAGCCTAAGCAAAACGTCCGGCAATCACCATAATCGGCATAATCCATAATGCCCGTGAATTATTAATAATGACAGTATGCCGATTGCCGAATATCCATTGCACATAATCATCATAATTGTGTTCTAGTCAATTACGGTTGACGCATTCTACTTGGCATACTCACTTTTCGAATAAGAATGCAACGAACTATCGAAGGTAGCATTATCACGATTTACTAAAACATAAACTAACATATTTCACAAACTGTCATATTTAACAAACCGTCTCCCTCCATTTTCCGTTCGTTAACCCGCTAACGGCGCCGTGTATGATTAAATTCATGCGCGGCATGTAAATAAAGAAAGTGCACGTAAATTGGTGACGCCATGTGCTTGAACAATCGGGCATTTAGCATTAAACAGACCCTATCGCAGTTATATGCGAACAGCTGATAACTAAATTTGACAGGTACACATCATTCTGTGTCAGATTCTCATCATATGACCAACATTTGTTACTCGACCCAAAGGTGTGGCCCTTCGGTGTCCTGGTACGTGGAATAAGTGGTTGTATGAAGACCCAGTGTGTACATCCTGATTGCTTTGTTTTAATTAACATTCAACCAAACGTTTAATAACAGGTTGAACATTTTAACTTTCGATTGTCATGGTTTTAACACATCTGTATACGATATATTACTTCTTTGTGAGCAATATGATATAATATTTCTACAAGAGATCTGGCTCTCCAGTGAATATATTACTTTACTGCGGACAATTCATGAAGAATTTGAAGCTTATGGTATTAGTGCTACGAAAGACCAACTCCACCTACAGGTTGGACGCCCTTGTGACGGAGCAGGTGTGCTGTGGAGGAAAACTGTATCTCATGCATGCACAATATTTGACGTTCAAGATGACAGGTTACTGGGAATTGACATTGATACTAAAGATGGTAACTTGTTTATCCTAAATGTATACCTACCTTGCCAATCACCTGGCAACTACGAAGAGTTCTGCAATTATTTGTGTAAGATTGCCTTGGTTGAACGAACAATACCTATGGTTATGTGAGTGATGCTACAAATTGTACATCATGGTTATGTGAGGAATGCTCACAATTGTACCTCGTGTTTATGTGAGGAATGCTCACAATTGTACCTCATGGTTATGTGAGAAATGCTCACAATTGTACCTCATGGTTACGTGAGTGATGCTCACAATTGTACCTCATGGTTACGTGAGTGATGCTCACAATTGTACCTCATGGTTATGTGAGTGATGCTCACAATTGTACCTCATGGTTATGTGAGTGATGCTCACAATTGTATCTCATGGTTATGTGAGGAATGCTCACAATTGTACCTCATGGTTATGTGAGTGATGCTCACAATTGTACCTCATGGTTATGTGAGGAATGCTCACAATTGTACCTCATGGTTAGAACACTTTATTTGTTCGCATAGAGTTCACCCAAAGATCACTGACTGACATAACACATTATAGATAAATGCCCTAGTTCGGATCTTGTCCTGTAGGACTTGTTATCTCTGCTTTTGTAACTGCAGAAAGTCAAGACAATGTCTATGCGGCAAAGTGTGCTGATCAACTTTCTCCTCTTTTTAAAGGGTCTTTAGTAAGCATCACATTATAATATCCGGGAATATGGAAGTAGTGGTGCTGTATATCTGAACAAAGTACTTCCAGAATCATTTGCATGCACTAACACTGTTTGCTAAAATAAACAGCATATACCCAGCCAGCACGCCACCCTCGGCCCGAGGGCGGATCTGAGCGGCTGGGAAGCGGCACTCGTCGGCACACGACAGCCGCCTGCCAGCCGCTCCCTAGCCGCCGTTGACCTCGTGTAAGAGTCCGTTAGTCATTTATCAGCAGTCGGGCCTGCCTCGGCTGGAACACTGGGGTAGTGACATTTGACACTACGGTGTACTGCCATTTTTGAACAGAGTCCAGGCTGACAGTTAGAGGGAACAGTAAAAGCAGATCTCCGGGGAAAAGGGTACGTTTTTAGACATTCTGTTGTAAATCTTTGTATATTTCTAGATTATTCAAATACATTAATCTGGGCATGACTTTATAAACACACATTTGATTGTGTGGAAACTTGTTATTTATGCGTAAAACATTAAATAACATGTGGGGCAGAATAACCTGATGTCATGATTGTGGCCGCCCTATATAGGCTATGGATGACGACGATATGATGAAGATGAACGGATCTTAACAACCACAAATGCTGTCCCTGTGCTGCGTGTTCCTGTTTGTTAGTGTGACAGGGTAAATGTGTGATAGATGAAGTGCTTACACTAGACGTCTTCTGTCAGTTTATGGCCCACACAATTTCTGCCATTTATGTCGCTTTACTTTAGAGCTATATAAAACAATTCCAGGTTTCTCATCAGAACTTTATTAATATGTAAATGAGGGGTGCGATTTATGATAAATGTGTGTATGTTGATCCTAATGACGGTACTAACAACTATCAATGCAACTCATCGTCAACAATTAACAACTTCAAAGTCTTAAGATGTCTACTGAATGTATTTCTTACAAGTAGGCACATTCCTTTGGTTTGGCGTGAAATACAGTTTTCTCTTTTTGTGCAGAATTATTGCATGCATATTTAATCAAAGGATAATTATATGTCAAAATAAAGTTTTGTGGAAGCTATTTTAAAAAGTTTGTGCTGATGAGAAACCGGGAATTTATTTTATAAAAGTCAAGTAAAATTATTTTATGTGACCTTATTGTGAGACAAAATATGTTTAATATTTTACTCATTTTATAGATACTATATGCATTGTACAATGTGGTACCTTCATTGAAGAAATTAAACATTTGTACGTTAATATTCCAGATGCTGTCAGAGGGAATGAAGTGGCAACACTGCCACTGACGTATACAACATCAGGAGAAAATTCGAAAGTACTCCCAAGACTGCCTCTGACGGGAATGGTGTTAGACAGCACCGGATGACAAATGCAGCTGGATGTAGCAGAAAAGAATTTATGAACACTAATAATTAAGCAGCCTTTTTATATGAATATGGACACTAATTGCAACTTTGCCTTTTGATTTTCTTGTATTAAATTATGTGTTTGTTATGCGCACTGGAGTTGTTTACGTATTTAATTTTAGTTTATAATAATTGGATGGGATACTCGACACCCATTCTATTTTTGAACCAGATTACATTTATGTTCCTAAATAATATATTACTATATTATTTTATTGTTTTGAACTTCCAAATTCCAGGTAATCTCAATAAATTGATGATTGTTTATCAAGTAATGTTCATTTTAACATTAGAGTTACAATGCATGATGATTACCATATAAATGTTCAAGTTATAAGACCAATACACATAAGTGTATGTGTATAATTTGGTCTTATTACTTGAAAACACACACAATACACACATTTAGCAAAATTAGGCACAGTCGGCATATGAGCGGCTAACCATCGGCAGAGTATCGGCTACCGACTAGGAGCCGCCCTCGGCCCGAAGGCGAGCCGCCGGGCAAAAAATCCCTCGGCCCGCAGGCGGATGCCGACAGCGTGCCGATGACTTTGACGCTGTCGGCCCGCCGTCGGCCCGCTGTAGTTGTGCTATCTGGGTATATGATATTGATAAAATATTTGAAGATATAAGCACTGCACTTCGGGAGTCCAGTCTTAAACTATCAGTACATGCAAACAAATATTATGTCAAGATTATATTGTACCTGGCTGGAACGATTATGTAAAGGAGGTACACACTGAGGCCAGAAATGTATATATTTAGTGGCGCAATATGTTAAAATCCAAGCATGGCCCAAGATGTGAACTCATGCGAAGAACTAGGTTACATTTTTTATATTTGTTCAAACAGTGCAAACAAAGATAAGACATGGCCCGAGCAGATGTCACGGCTAAATCCATGCATACAAAAGATACAGGTTCTTTTTGGAAAATGTGTCCAAAACATTCAAGAACGTTTTACCTAATGCTTTTACTGTCAATGGTGCTAGTAACCCGTGTCAATATCCGCCATGTGGAAAACATATTTTGAATCACTGTTAAATAATGTATATGTCACTTCAGATGTAAATATGCAAAATGTAGCGTGAACACAATACTGAGAATGTGTGTAACGACAATGATATACACATTACACATTGCATGGTGCAGAATGCTATAGACAATGATATACACATTACACCTTGCATGGTGCAGAATGCTATAGACAATGATATACACATTACACCTTGCATGGTGCAGAATGCTATAGACAATGATATACACATTACACATTGCATGGTGCAGAATGCTATAGACAATGATATACACATTACACCTTGCATGGTGCAGAATGCTATAGACAATGATATACACATTACACATTGCATGGTGCAGAATGCTATAGACAATGATATACACATTACACCTTGCATGGTGCAGAATGCTATAGACAATGATATACACATTACACCTTGCATGGTGCAGAATGCTATAGACAATGATATACACATTACACATTGCATGGTGCAGAATGCTATAGACAATGATATACACATTACACCTTGCATGGTGCAGAATGCTATAGACAATGATATACACATTACACCTTGCATGGTGTAGAATGCTATAGACAATGATGCACATATTACACCTTGCATGGTGCAGAATGCTATAGACAATGATATACACATTACACCTTGCATGGTGCAGAATGCTATAGACAATGATATACACATTACACATTGCATGGTGCAGAATGCTGTAGACAATGATATACACATTACACCTTGCATGGTGCAGAATGCTATAGACAATGATATACACATTACACATTGCATGGTGCAGAATGCTATAGACAATGATATACACATTACACCTTGCATGGTGCAGAATGCTATAGACAATGATATACACATTACACCTTGCATGGTGCAGAATGCTATAGACAATGATATACACATTACACCTTGCATGGTGCAGAATCCTTTAGACAATGATATACACATTACACCTTGCATGGTGCAGAATGCTTTAGACAATGATATACACATTACACCTTGCATGGTGCAGAATGCTATAGACAATGATATACACATTACATCTTGCATGGTGCAGAATGCTATAGACAATGATATACACATTACACCTTGCATGGTGCAGAATGCTATAGACAATGATGTACACATTACACCTTGCATGGTGCAGAATGCTATAGACAATGATATACACATTACACCTTGCATAGTGCAGAATGCTTTAGACAATGATATACACATTACACATTGCATGGTGCAGAATGCGATAGACAATGATATACACATTACACCTTGCATGGTGCAGAATGCTTTAGACAATGATATACACATTACACCTTGCATGGTGCAGAATGCTTTAGACAATGATATACACATTACACATTGCATGGTGCAGAATGCTATAGACAATGATATACACATTACACATTGCATGGTGCAGAATGCTATAGACAATGATATACACATTACACATTGCATGGTGCAGAATGCTATAGACAATGATATACACATTACACCTTGCATGGTGCAGAATGCTATAGACAATGATATACACATTACACCTTGCATGGTGCAGAATGCGATAGACAATGATATACACATTACACATTGCATGGTGCAGAATGCTATAGACAATGATATACACATTACACATTGCATGGTGCAGAATGCTATAGACAATGATATACACATTACACATTGCATGGTGCAGAATGCTATAGACAATGATATACACATTACACATTGCATGGTGCAGAATGCTATAGACAATGATATACACATTACACCTTGCATGGTGTAGAATACGATAGACAATGATGTACACATTACACCTTGCACGGTGCAGAATGCTATAGACAATGATGTACACATTACACCTTGCATGGTGCAGAATGCTATAGACAATGATATACACATTACACCTTGCATGGTGCAGAATGCTATAGACAATGATATACACATTACACATTGCATGGTGCAGAATGCTATAGACAATGATATACACATTACACATTGCATGGTGCAGAATGCTATAGACAATGATATACACATTACACATTGCATGGTGCAGAATGCTATAGACAATGATATACACACTACACCTTGCATGGTGCAGAATGCTATAGACAATGATATACACATTACACCTTGCATGGTGCAGAATGCTTTAGACAATGATATACACATTACACCTTGCATGGTGCAGAATGCTTTAGACAATGATATACACATTACACCTTGCATGGTGCAGAATGCTATAGACAATGATATACACATTACACCTTGCATGGTGCAGAATGCTATAGACAATGATATACACATTACACCTTGCATGGTGAAGAATGCTATAGACAATGATGTACACATTACACCTTGCATGGTGCAGAATGCTATAGACAATGATATACACATTACACCTTGCATGGTGCAGAATGCTTTAGGCAATTATATACACATTACACATTGCATGGTGCAGAATGCGATAGACAATGATGTACACATTACACCTTGCATGGTGCAGAATGCTTTAGACAATGATATACACATTACACCTTGCATGGTGCAGAATGCTTTAGACAATGATATACACATTACACATTGCATGGTGCAGAATGCTATAGACAATGATATACACATTACACATTGCATGGTGCAGAATGCTATAGACAATGATATACACATTACACATTGCATGGTGCAGAATGCTATAGACAATGATATACACATTACACCTTGCATGGTGCAGAATGCTATAGACAATGATATACACATTACACATTGCATGGTGCAGAATGCTATAGACAATGATATACACATTACACATTGCATGGTGCAGAATGCTTTAGACAATGATATACACATTACACATTGCATGGTGCAGAATGCTATAGACAATGATATACACATTACACATTGCATGGTGCAGAATGCGATAGACAATGATATACACATTACACATTGCATGGTGCAGAATGCTTTAGACAATGATATACACATTACACATTGCATGGTGCAGAATGCGATAGACAATGATATACACATTACACATTGCATGGTGCAGAATGCTATTGACAATGATATACACATTACACCTTGCATGGTGCAGAATGCTTTAGACAATGATATACACATTACACCTTGCATGGTGCAGAATGCTTTAGACAATGATATACATATTACACCTTGCATGGTGTAGAATGCTATAGACAATGATGTACACATTACACCTTGCATGGTGCAGAATGCTATAGACAATGATATACACATTACACCTTGCATGGTGCAGAATGCTTTAGACAATGATATACACATTACACATTGCATGGTGCAGAATGCTTTAGACAATGATATACACATTACACCTTGCATGGTGCAGAATGCTATAGACAATGATATACACATTACACCTTGCATGGTGCAGAATGCTTTAGACAATGATATACACATTACACATTGCATGGTGCAGAATGCTATAGACAATGATAGACACATTACACCTTGCATGGTGCAGAATGCGATAGACAATGATGCACACATTACACATTGCATGGTGCAGAATGCGATAGACAATGATATACACATTACACATTGCATGGTGCAGAATGCGATAGACAATGATATACACATTACACCTTGCATGGTGCAGAATGCTATAGACAATGATATACACATTACACCTTGCATGGTGCAGAATGCTATAGACAATGATATACACATTACACCTTGCATGGTGCAGAATGCGATAGACAATGATATACACATTACACCTTGCATGGTGCAGAATGCTATAGACAATGATATACACATTACACATTGCATGGTGCAGAATGCTATAGACAATGATATACACATTACACCTTGCATGGTGTAGAATGCTATAGAAAATGATATACACATTATACATTGCATGGTGTAGAATGCTATAGACAATGATATACATATTACACCTTGCATGGTGCAGAATGCTATAGACAATGATATACACATTACACATTGCATGGTGCAGAATGCTTTAGACAATGATATACACATTACACATTGCATGGTACAGAATGCTATAGACAATGATATACACATTACACCTTGCATGGTGCAGAATGCTATAGACAATGATATACACATTACACCTTGCATGGTGCAGAATGCTATAGACAATGATATACACATTACACCTTGCATGGTGCAGAATGCTATAGACAATGATATACACATTACAACATGCATGGTGCAGAATGCTATAGACAATGATATACACATTACACCTTGCATGGTGCAGAATGCTATAGACAATGATATACACATTACACCTTGCATGGTGCAGAATGCAATAGACAATGATATACACATTACACATTGCATGGTGCAGAATGCTATAGACAATGATATACACATTACACATTGCATGGTGCAGAATGCTATAGACAATGATATACACATTACACCTTGCATGGTGCAGAATGCTATAGACAATGATATACACATTACACCTTGCATGGTGCAGAATGCTATAGACAATGATATACACATTACACATTGCATGGTGCAGACTGCTTTAGACAATGATATACACATTACACATTGCATGGTGCAGAATGCTATAGACAATGATATACACATTACACATTGCATGGTGCAGAATGCTATAGACAATGATATACACATTACACCTTGCATGGTGCAGAATGCTATAGACAATGATATACACATTACACCTTGCATGGTGCAGAATGCTATAGACAATGATATACACATTACACCTTGCATGGTGCAGAATGCTATAGACAATGATATACACATTACACATTGCATGGTACAGAATGCTATAGACAATGATATACACATTACACATTGCATGGTGCAGAATGCTTTAGACAATGATATACACATTACACATTGCATGGTGCAGAATGCTATAGACAATGATATACACATTACACATTGCATGGTGCAGAATGCGATAGACAATGATATACACATTACACATTGCATGGTGCAGAATGCTTTAGACAATGATATACACATTACACATTGCATGGTGCAGAATGCTATAGACAATGATATACACATTACACCTTGCATGGTGCAGAATGCTATAGACAATGATATACACATTACACATTGCATGGTGCAGAATGCTATAGACAATGATATACACATTACACATTGCATGGTGCAGAATGCTATAGACAATGATATACACATTACACATTGCATGGTGCAGAATGCTATAGACAATGATATACACATTACACCTTGCATGGTGCAGAATGCTTTAGACAATGATATACACATTACACCTTGCATGGTGCAGAATGCTTTAGACAATGATATACACATTACACCTTGCACGGTGTAGAATGCTATACACAATGATGTACACATTACACCTTGCATGGTGCAGAATGCTATAGACAATGATATACACATTACACCTTGCATGGTGCAGAATGCTTTAGACAATGATATACACATTACACATTGCATGGTGCAGAATGCTTTAGACAATGATATACACATTACACCTTGCATGGTGCAGAATGCTATAGACAATGATATACACATTACACCTTGCATGGTGCAGAATGCTTTAGACAATGATATACACATTACACATTGCATGGTGCAGAATGCTATAGACAATGATATACACATTACACCTTGCATGGTGCAGAATGCGATAGACAATGATGCACACATTACACATTGCATGGTGCAGAATGCGATAGACAATGATATACACATTACACATTGCATGGTGCAGAATGCGATAGACAATGATATACACATTACACCTTGCATGGTGCAGAATGCTATAGACAATGATATACACATTACACCTTGCATGGTGCAGAATGCTATAGACAATGATATACACATTACACCTTGCATGGTGCAGAATGCGATAGACAATGATATACACATTACACCTTGCATGGTGCAGAATGCTATAGACAATGATATACACCTTACACATTGCATGGTGCAGAATGCTATATACAATGATATACACATTACACCTTGCATGGTGTAGAATGCTATAGACAATGATATACACATTACACATTGCATGGGGTAGAATGCTATAGACAATGATATACACATTACACCTTGCATGGTGCAGAATGCTATAGACAATGATATACACATTACACATTGCATGGTGCAGAATGCTTTAGACAATGATATACACATTACACATTGCATGGTGCAGAATGTTATAGACAATGATATACACATTACACCTTGCATGGTGCAGAATGCTATAGACAATGATATACACATTACACCTTGCATGGTGCAGAATGCTATAGACAATGATATACACATTACACCTTGCATGGTGCAGAATGCTATAGACAATGATATACACATTACACCTTGCATGGTGCAGAATGCTATAGACAATGATATACACATTACACCTTGCATGGTGCAGAATGCTATAGACAATGATATACACATTACACCTTGCATGGTGCAGAATGCTATAGACAATGATATACACATTACACCTTGCATGGTGCAGAATGCTATAGACAATGATATACACATTACACCTTGCATGGTGCAGAATGCTATAGACAATGATATACACATTACACCTTGCATGGTGCAGAATGCTATAGACAATGATATACACATTACACATTGCATGGTGCAGAATGCTATAGACAATGATATACACATTACACATTGCATGGTGCAGAATGCTATAGACAATGATATACACATTACACCTTGCATGGTGCAGAATGCTATAGACAATGATATACACATTACACCTTGCATGGTGCAGAATGCTATAGACAATGATATACACATTACACCTTGCATGGTGGAGACTGCTTTAGACAATGATATACACATTACACATTGCATGGTGCAGAATGCTATAGACAATGATATACACATTACACATTGCATGGTGCAGAATGCTATAGACAATGATATACACATTACACCTTGCATGGTGCAGAATGATATAGACAATGATATACACATTACACCTTGCATGGTGCAGAATGCTATAGACAATGATATACACATTACACCTTGCATGGTGCAGAATGCTATAGACAATGATATACACATTACACATTGCATGGTACAGAATGCTATAGACAATGATATACACATTACACATTGCATGGTGCAGAATGCTTTACACAATGATATACACATTACACATTGCATGGTGCAGAATGCTATAGACAATGATATACACATTACACATTGCATGGTGCAGAATGCGATAGACAATGATATACACATTACACATTGCATGGTGCAGAATGCTTTAGACAATGATATACACATTACACATTGCATGGTGCAGAATGCTATAGACAATGATATACACATTACACCTTGCATGGTGCAGAATGCTATAGACAATGATATACACATTACACATTGCATGGTGCAGAATGCTATAGACAATGATATACACATTACACATTGCATGGTGCAGAATGCTATAGACAATGATATACACATTACACATTGCATGGTGCAGAATGCTATAGACAATGATATACACATTACACCTTGCATGGTGCAGAATGCTTTAGACAATGATATACACATTACACCTTGCATGGTGCAGAATGCTTTAGACAATGATATACACATTACACCTTGCACGGTGTAGAATGCTATACACAATGATGTACACATTACACCTTGCATGGTGCAGAATGCTATAGACAATGATATACACATTACACCTTGCATGGTGCAGAATGCTTTAGACAATGATATACACATTACACATTGCATGGTGCAGAATGCTTTAGACAATGATATACACATTACACCTTGCATGGTGCAGAATGCTATAGACAATGATATACACATTACACATTGCATGGTGCAGAATGCTTTAGACAATGATATACACATTACAAATTGCATGGTGCAGAATGCTATAGACAATGATATACACATTACACCTTGCATGGTGCAGAATGCGATAGACAATGATGCACACATTACACATTGCATGGTGCAGAATGCGATAGACAATGATATACACATTACACATTGCATGGTGCAGAATGCGATAGACAATGATATACACATTACACCTTGCATGGTGCAGAATGCTATAGACAATGATATACACATTACACCTTGCATGGTGCAGAATGCTATAGACAATGATATACACATTACACCTTGCATGGTGCAGAATGCGATAGACAATGATATACACATTACACCTTGCATGGTGCAGAATGCTATAGACAATGATATACACCTTACACATTGCATGGTGCAGAATGCTATAGACAATGATATACACATTACACCTTGCATGGTGTAGAATGCTATAGACAATGATATACACATTACACATTGCATGGTGTAGAATGCTATAGACAATGATATACACATTACACCTTGCATGGTGCAGAATGCTATAGACAATGATATACACATTACACATTGCATGGTGCAGAATGCTTTAGACAATGATATACACATTACACATTGCATGGTGCAGAATGTTATAGACAATGATATACACATTACACCTTGCATGGTGCAGAATGCTATAGACAATGATATACACATTACACCTTGCATGGTGCAGAATGCTATAGACAATGATATACACATTACACCTTGCATGGTGCAGAATGCTATAGACAATGATATACACATTACACCTTGCATGGTGCAGAATGCTATAGACAATGATATACACATTACACCTTGCATGGTGCAGAATGCTATAGACAATGATATACACATTACACCTTGCATGGTGCAGAATGCTATAGACAATGATATACACATTACACCTTGCATGGTGCAGAATGCTATAGACAATGATATACACATTACACATTGCATGGTGCAGAATGCTATAGACAATGATATATACATTACACATTGCATGGTGCAGAATGCTATAGACAATGATATACACATTACACCTTGCATGGTGCAGAATGCTATAGACAATGATATACACATTACACCTTGCATGGTGCAGAATGCTATAGACAATGATGTACACATTACACCTTGCATGGTGCAGAATGCTATAGACAATGATATACACATTACACCTTGCATGGTGCAGAATGCTTTAGACAATGATATACACATTACACATTGCGTGGTGCAGAATGCTTTAGACAAAGATATACACATTACACCTTGCATGGTGCAGAATGCTATAGACAATGATATACACATTACACCTTGCATGGTGCAGAATGCTTTAGACAATGATATACACATTACACATTGCATGGTGCAGAATGCTATAGACAATGATATACACATTACACCTTGCATGGTGCAGAATGCGATAGACAATGATGCACACATTACACATTGCATGGTGCAGAATGCGATAGACAATGATATACACATTACACATTGCATGGTGCAGAATGCGATAGACAATGATATACACATTACACCTTGCATGGTGCAGAATGCTATAGACAATGATATACACATTACACCTTGCATGGTGCAGAATGCTATAGACAATGATATACACATTACACCTTGCATGGTGCAGAATGCGATAGACAATGATATACACATTACACCTTGCATGGTGCAGAATGCTATAGACAATGATATACACATTACACCTTGCATGGTGCAGAATGCTATAGACAATGATATACACATTACACCTTGCATGGTGCAGAATGCTATAGACAATGATATACACATTACACCTTGCATGGTGCAGAATGCTATAGACAATGATATACACATTACACCTTGCATGGTGCAGAATGCTATAGACAATGATATACACATTACACATTGCATGGTGCAGAATGCTATAGACAATGATATATACATTACACATTGCATGGTGCAGAATGCTATAGACAATGATATACACATTACACCTTGCATGGTGCAGAATGCTATAGACAATGATATACACATTACACCTTGCATGGTGCAGAATGCTATAGACAATGATATACACATTACACCTTGCATGGTGCAGAATGCTTTAGACAATGATATACACATTACACATTGCATGGTGCAGAATGCTATAGACAATGATATACACATTACACATTGCATGGTTCAGAATGCTATAGACAATGATATACACATTACACCTTGCATGGTGCAGAATGCTATAGACAATGATATACACATTACACCTTGCATGGTGCAGAATGCTATAGACAATGATATACACATTACACCTTGCATGGTGCAGAATGCTATAGACAATGATATACACATTACACATTGCATGGTGCAGAATGCTTTAGACAATGATATACACATAACACCTTGCATGGTGCAGAATGCTATAGACAATGATATACACATTACACCTTGCATGGTGCAGAATGCTTTAGACAATGATATACACATTACACATTGCATGGTGCAGAATGCTATAGACAATGATATACACATTACACCTTGCATGGTGCAGAATGCGATAGACAATGATGCACACATTACACATTGCATGGTGCAGAATGCGATAGACAATGATATACACATTACACATTGCATGGTGCAGAATGCGATAGACAATGATATACACATTACACCTTGCATGGTGCAGAATGCTATAGACAATGATATACACATTACACCTTGCATGGTGCAGAATGCTATAGACAATGATATACACATTACACCTTGCATGGTGCAGAATGCGATATACAATGATATACACATTACACCTTGCATGGTGCAGAATGCTATAGACAATGATATACACATTACACCTTGCATGGTGCAGAATGCTATAGACAATGATATACACATTACACCTTGCATGGTGCAGAATGCTATAGACAATGATATACACATTACACATTGCATGGTACAGAATGCTATAGACAATGATATACACATTACACATTGCATGGTGCAGAATGCTTTAGACAATGATATACACATTACACATTGCATGGTGCAGAATGCTATAGACAATGATATACACATTACACATTGCATGGTGCAGAATGCGATAGACAATGATATACACATTACACATTGCATGGTGCAGAATGCTTTAGACAATGATATACACATTACACATTGCATGGTGCAGAATGCTATAGACAATGATATACACATTACACCTTGCATGGTGCAGAATGCTATAGACAATGATATACACATTACACATTGCATGGTGCAGAATGCTATAGACAATGATATACACATTACACATTGCATGGTGCAGAATGCTATAGACAATGATATACACATTACACATTGCATGGTGCAGAATGCTATAGACAATGATATACACATTACACCTTGCATGGTGCAGAATGCTTTAGACAATGATATACACATTACACCTTGCATGGTGCAGAATGCTTTAGACAATGATATACACATTACACCTTGCACGGTGTAGAATGCTATACACAATGATGTACACATTACACCTTGCATGGTGCAGAATGCTATAGACAATGATATACACATTACACCTTGCATGGTGCAGAATGCTTTAGACAATGATATACACATTACACATTGCATGGTGCAGAATGCTTTAGACAATGATATACACATTACACCTTGCATGGTGCAGAATGCTATAGACAATGATATACACATTACACCTTGCATGGTGCAGAATGCTTTAGACAATGATATACACATTACACATTGCATGGTGCAGAATGCTATAGACAATGATATACACATTACACCTTGCATGGTGCAGAATGCGATAGACAATGATGCACACATTACACATTGCATGGTGCAGAATGCGATAGACAATGATATACACATTACACATTGCATGGTGCAGAATGCGATAGACAATGATATACACATTACACCTTGCATGGTGCAGAATGCTATAGACAATGATATACACATTACACCTTGCATGGTGCAGAATGCTATAGACAATGATATACACATTACACCTTGCATGGTGCAGAATGCGATAGACAATGATATACACATTACACCTTGCATGGTGTAGAATGCTATAGACAATGATATACACCTTACACATTGCATGGTGCAGAATGCTATAGACAATGATATACACATTACACCTTGCATGGTGCAGAATGCTTTAGACAATGATATACACATTACACCTTGCATGGTGCAGAATGCTTTAGACAATGATATACACATTACACCTTGCACGGTGTAGAATGCTATACACAATGATGTACACATTACACCTTGCATGGTGCAGAATGCTATAGACAATGATATACACATTACACCTTGCATGGTGCAGAATGCTTTAGACAATGATATACACATTACACATTGCATGGTGCAGAATGCTTTAGACAATGATATACACATTACACCTTGCATGGTGCAGAATGCTATAGACAATGATATACACATTACACCTTGCATGGTGCAGAATGCTTTAGACAATGATATACACATTACACATTGCATGGTGCAGAATGCTATAGACAATGATATACACATTACACCTTGCATGGTGCAGAATGCGATAGACAATGATGCACACATTACACATTGCATGGTGCAGAATGCGATAGACAATGATATACACATTACACATTGCATGGTGCAGAATGCGATAGACAATGATATACACATTACACCTTGCATGGTGCAGAATGCTATAGACAATGATATACACATTACACCTTGCATGGTGCAGAATGCTATAGACAATGATATACACATTACACCTTGCATGGTGCAGAATGCGATAGACAATGATATACACATTACACCTTGCATGGTGTAGAATGCTATAGACAATGATATACACCTTACACATTGCATGGTGCAGAATGCTATAGACAATGATATACACATTACACCTTGCATGGTGTAGAATGCTATAGACAATGATATACACATTACACATTGCATGGTGTAGAATGCTATAGACAATGATATACACATTACACCTTGCATGGTGCAGAATGCTATAGACAATGATATACACATTACACCTTGCATGGTGCAGAATGCGATAGACAATGATATACACATTACACCTTGCATGGTGCAGAATGCTATAGACAATGATATACACATTACACCTTGCATGGTGCAGAATGCTATAGACAATGATATACACATTACACCTTGCATGGTGCAGAATGCTATAGACAATGATATACACATTACACCTTGCATGGTGCAGAATGCTATAGACAATGATATACACATTACACCTTGCATGGTGCAGAATGCTATAGACAATGATATACACATTACACATTGCATGGTGCAGAATGCTATAGACAATGATATATACATTACACATTGCATGGTGCAGAATGCTATAGACAATGATATACACATTACACCTTGCATGGTGCAGAATGCTATAGACAATGATATACACATTACACCTTGCATGGTGCAGAATGCTATAGACAATGATATACACATTACACCTTGCATGGTGCAGAATGCTTTAGACAATGATATACACATTACACATTGCATGGTGCAGAATGCTATAGACAATGATATACACATTACACATTGCATGGTTCAGAATGCTATAGACAATGATATACACATTACACCTTGCATGGTGCAGAATGCTATAGACAATGATATACACATTACACCTTGCATGGTGCAGAATGCTATAGACAATGATATACACATTACACCTTGCATGGTGCAGAATGCTATAGACAATGATATACACATTACACATTGCATGGTGCAGAATGCTTTAGACAATGATATACACATAACACCTTGCATGGTGCAGAATGCTATAGACAATGATATACACATTACACCTTGCATGGTGCAGAATGCTTTAGACAATGATATACACATTACACATTGCATGGTGCAGAATGCTATAGACAATGATATACACATTACACCTTGCATGGTGCAGAATGCGATAGACAATGATGCACACATTACACATTGCATGGTGCAGAATGCGATAGACAATGATATACACATTACACATTGCATGGTGCAGAATGCGATAGACAATGATATACACATTACACCTTGCATGGTGCAGAATGCTATAGACAATGATATACACATTACACCTTGCATGGTGCAGAATGCTATAGACAATGATATACACATTACACCTTGCATGGTGCAGAATGCGATATACAATGATATACACATTACACCTTGCATGGTGCAGAATGCTATAGACAATGATATACACATTACACCTTGCATGGTGCAGAATGCTATAGACAATGATATACACATTACACCTTGCATGGTGCAGAATGCTATAGACAATGATATACACATTACACATTGCATGGTACAGAATGCTATAGACAATGATATACACATTACACATTGCATGGTGCAGAATGCTTTAGACAATGATATACACATTACACATTGCATGGTGCAGAATGCTATAGACAATGATATACACATTACACATTGCATGGTGCAGAATGCGATAGACAATGATATACACATTACACATTGCATGGTGCAGAATGCTTTAGACAATGATATACACATTACACATTGCATGGTGCAGAATGCTATAGACAATGATATACACATTACACCTTGCATGGTGCAGAATGCTATAGACAATGATATACACATTACACATTGCATGGTGCAGAATGCTATAGACAATGATATACACATTACACATTGCATGGTGCAGAATGCTATAGACAATGATATACACATTACACATTGCATGGTGCAGAATGCTATAGACAATGATATACACATTACACCTTGCATGGTGCAGAATGCTTTAGACAATGATATACACATTACACCTTGCATGGTGCAGAATGCTTTAGACAATGATATACACATTACACCTTGCACGGTGTAGAATGCTATACACAATGATGTACACATTACACCTTGCATGGTGCAGAATGCTATAGACAATGATATACACATTACACCTTGCATGGTGCAGAATGCTTTAGACAATGATATACACATTACACATTGCATGGTGCAGAATGCTTTAGACAATGATATACACATTACACCTTGCATGGTGCAGAATGCTATAGACAATGATATACACATTACACCTTGCATGGTGCAGAATGCTTTAGACAATGATATACACATTACACATTGCATGGTGCAGAATGCTATAGACAATGATATACACATTACACCTTGCATGGTGCAGAATGCGATAGACAATGATGCACACATTACACATTGCATGGTGCAGAATGCGATAGACAATGATATACACATTACACATTGCATGGTGCAGAATGCGATAGACAATGATATACACATTACACCTTGCATGGTGCAGAATGCTATAGACAATGATATACACATTACACCTTGCATGGTGCAGAATGCTATAGACAATGATATACACATTACACCTTGCATGGTGCAGAATGCGATAGACAATGATATACACATTACACCTTGCATGGTGCAGAATGCTATAGACAATGATATACACCTTACACATTGCATGGTGCAGAATGCTATAGACAATGATATACACATTACACCTTGCATGGTGTAGAATGCTATAGACAATGATATACACATTACACATTGCATGGTGTAGAATGCTATAGACAATGATATACACATTACACCTTGCATGGTGCAGAATGCTATAGACAATGATATACACATTACACATTGCATGGTGCAGAATGCTTTAGACAATGATATACACATTACACATTGCATGGTGCAGAATGTTATAGACAATGATATACACATTACACCTTGCATGGTGCAGAATGCTATAGACAATGATATACACATTACACCTTGCATGGTGCAGAATGCTATAGACAATGATATACACATTACACCTTGCATGGTGCAGAATGCTATAGACAATGATATACACATTACACCTTGCATGGTGCAGAATGCTATAGACAATGATATACACATTACACCTTGCATGGTGCAGAATGCTATAGACAATGATATACACATTACACCTTGCATGGTGCAGAATGCTATAGACAATGATATACACATTACACCTTGCATGGTGCAGAATGCTATAGACAATGATATACACATTACACATTGCATGGTGCAGAATGCTATAGACAATGATATATACATTACACATTGCATGGTGCAGAATGCTATAGACAATGATATACACATTACACCTTGCATGGTGCAGAATGCTATAGACAATGATATACACATTACACCTTGCATGGTGCAGAATGCTATAGACAATGATGTACACATTACACCTTGCATGGTGCAGAATGCTATAGACAATGATATACACATTACACCTTGCATGGTGCAGAATGCTTTAGACAATGATATACACATTACACATTGCATGGTGCAGAATGCTTTAGACAAAGATATACACATTACACCTTGCATGGTGCAGAATGCTATAGACAATGATATACACATTACACCTTGCATGGTGCAGAATGCTTTAGACAATGATATACACATTACACATTGCATGGTGCAGAATGCTATAGACAATGATATACACATTACACCTTGCATGGTGCAGAATGCGATAGACAATGATGCACACATTACACATTGCATGGTGCAGAATGCGATAGACAATGATATACACATTACACATTGCATGGTGCAGAATGCGATAGACAATGATATACACATTACACCTTGCATGGTGCAGAATGCTATAGACAATGATATACACATTACACCTTGCATGGTGCAGAATGCTATAGACAATGATATACACATTACACCTTGCATGGTGCAGAATGCGATAGACAATGATATACACATTACACCTTGCATGGTGCAGAATGCTATAGACAATGATATACACATTACACCTTGCATGGTGCAGAATGCTATAGACAATGATATACACATTACACCTTGCATGGTGCAGAATGCTATAGACAATGATATACACATTACACCTTGCATGGTGCAGAATGCTATAGACAATGATATACACATTACACCTTGCATGGTGCAGAATGCTATAGACAATGATATACACATTACACATTGCATGGTGCAGAATGCTATAGACAATGATATATACATTACACATTGCATGGTGCAGAATGCTATAGACAATGATATACACATTACACCTTGCATGGTGCAGAATGCTATAGACAATGATATACACATTACACCTTGCATGGTGCAGAATGCTATAGACAATGATATACACATTACACCTTGCATGGTGCAGAATGCTTTAGACAATGATATACACATTACACATTGCATGGTGCAGAATGCTATAGACAATGATATACACATTACACATTGCATGGTTCAGAATGCTATAGACAATGATATACACATTACACCTTGCATGGTGCAGAATGCTATAGACAATGATATACACATTACACCTTGCATGGTGCAGAATGCTATAGACAATGATATACACATTACACCTTGCATGGTGCAGAATGCTATAGACAATGATATACACATTACACATTGCATGGTGCAGAATGCTTTAGACAATGATATACACATAACACCTTGCATGGTGCAGAATGCTATAGACAATGATATACACATTACACCTTGCATGGTGCAGAATGCTTTAGACAATGATATACACATTACACATTGCATGGTGCAGAATGCTATAGACAATGATATACACATTACACCTTGCATGGTGCAGAATGCGATAGACAATGATGCACACATTACACATTGCATGGTGCAGAATGCGATAGACAATGATATACACATTACACATTGCATGGTGCAGAATGCGATAGACAATGATATACACATTACACCTTGCATGGTGCAGAATGCTATAGACAATGATATACACATTACACCTTGCATGGTGCAGAATGCTATAGACAATGATATACACATTACACCTTGCATGGTGCAGAATGCGATATACAATGATATACACATTACACCTTGCATGGTGCAGAATGCTATAGACAATGATATACACATTACACATTGCATGGTGCAGAATGCTATAGACAATGATATACACATTACACCTTGCATGGTGCAGAATGCTTTAGACAATGATATACACATTACACCTTGCATGGTGCAGAATGCTTTAGACAATGATATACATATTACACCTTGCATGGTGTAGAATGCTATAGACAATGATGTACACATTACACCTTGCATGGTGCAGAATGCTATAGACAATGATATACACATTACACCTTGCATGGTGCAGAATGCTTTAGACAATGATATACACATTACACCTTGCATGGTGTAGAATGCTATAGACAATGATATACACATTACACATTGCATGGTGTAGAATGCTATAGACAATGATATACACATTACACCTTGCATGGTGCAGAATGCTATAGACAATGATATACACATTACACATTGCATGGTGCAGAATGCTTTAGACAATGATATACACATTACACATTGCATGGTACAGAATGCTATAGACAATGATATACACATTACACCTTGCATGGTGCAGAATGCTATAGACAATGATATACACATTACACCTTGCATGGTGCAGAATGCTATAGACAATGATATACATATTACACCTTGCATGGTGCAGAATGCTATAGACAATGATATACACATTACACCTTGCATGGTGCAGAATGCTATAGACAATGATATACACATTACAACTTGCATGGTGCAGAATGCTATAGACAATGATATACACATTACACCTTGCATGGTGCAGAATGCTATAGACAATGATATACACATTACACCTTGCATGGTGCAGAATGCTATAGACAATGATATACACATTACACATTGCATGGTGCAGAATGCTATAGACAATGATATACACATTACACATTGCATGGTGCAGAATGCTATAGACAATGATATACACATTACACCTTGCATGGTGCAGTATGCTATAGACAATGATATACACATTACACCTTGCATGGTGCAGAATGCTATAGACAATGATATACACATTACACCTTGCATGGTGCAGACTGCTTTAGACAATGATATACACATTACACATTGCATGGTGCAGAATGCTATAGACAATGATATACACATTACACATTGCATGGTGCAGAATGCTATAGACAATGATATACACATTACACCTTGCATGGTGCAGAATGCTATAGACAATGATATACACATTACACCTTGCATGGTGCAGAATGCTATAGACAATGATATACACATTACACCTTGCATGGTGCAGAATGCTTTAGACAATGATATACACATTACACATTGCATGGTACAGAATGCTATAGACAATGATATACACATTACACATTGCATGGTGCAGAATGCTTTAGACAATGATATACACATTACACCTTGCATGGTGTAGAATGCTATAGACAATGATATACACATTACACATTGCATGGTGTAGAATGCTATAGACAATGATATACACATTACACCTTGCATGGTGCAGAATGCTATAGACAATGATATACACATTACACATTGCATGGTGCAGAATGCTTTAGACAATGATATACACATTACACATTGCATGGTACAGAATGCTATAGACAATGATATACACATTACACCTTGCATGGTGCAGAATGCTATAGACAATGATATACACATTACACCTTGCATGGTGCAGAATGCTATAGACAATGATATACACATTACACCTTGCATGGTGCAGAATGCTATAGACAATGATATACACATTACACCTTGCATGGTGCAGAATGCTATAGACAATGATATACACATTACAACTTGCATGGTGCAGAATGCTATAGACAATGATATACACATTACACCTTGCATGGTGCAGAATGCTATAGACAATGATATACACATTACACCTTGCATGGTGCAGAATGCTATAGACAATGATATACACATTACACCTTGCATGGTGCAGACTGCTTTAGACAATGATATACACATTACACATTGCATGGTGCAGAATGCTATAGACAATGATATACACATTACACATTGCATGGTGCAAAATGCTATAGACAATGATATACACATTACACATTGCATGGTGCAGAATGCTATAGACAATGATATACACATTACACCTTGCATGGTGCAGAATGCTATAGACAATGATATACACATTACACCTTGCATGGTGCAGAATGCTATAGACAATGATATACACATTACACCTTGCATGGTGCAGAATGCTATAGACAATGATATACACATTACACATTGCATGGTACAGAATGCTATAGACAATGATATACACATTACACATTGCATGGTGCAGAATGCTTTAGACAATGATATACACATTACACATTGCATGGTGCAGAATGCTATAGACAATGATATACACATTACACATTGCATGGTGCAGAATGCGATAGACAATGATATACACATTACACATTGCATGGTGCAGAATGCTTTAGACAATGATATACACATTACACATTGCATGGTGCAGAATGCTATAGACAATGATATACACATTACACATTGCATGGTGCAGAATGCTATAGACAATGATATACACATTACAACTTGCATGGTGCAGAATGCTATAGACAATGATATACACATTACACCTTGCATGGTGCAGAATGCTATAGACAATGATATACACATTACACCTTGCATGGTGCAGAATGCTATAGACAATGATATACACATTACACATTGCATGGTGCAGAATGCTATAGACAATGATATACACATTACACATTGCATGGTGCAGAATGCTATAGACAATGATATACACATTACACCTTGCATGGTGCAGAATGCTATAGACAATGATATACACATTACACCTTGCATGGTGCAGAATGCTATAGACAATGATATACACATTACACCTTGCATGGTGCAGACTGCTTTAGACAATGATATACACATTACACATTGCATGGTGCAGAATGCTATAGACAATGATATACACATTACACATTGCATGGTGCAGAATGCTATAGACAATGATATACACATTACACCTTGCATGGTGCAGAATGCTATAGACAATGATATACACATTACACCTTGCATGGTGCAGAATGTTATAGACAATGATATACACATTACACCTTGCATGGTGCAGAATGCTATAGACAATGATATACACATTACACATTGCATGGTACAGAATGCTATAGACAATGATATACACATTACACATTGCATGGTGCAGAATGCTTTAGACAATGATATACACATTACACCTTGCATGGTGTAGAATGCTATAGACAATGATATACACATTACACATTGCATGGTGTAGAATGCTATAGACAATGATATACACATTACACCTTGCATGGTGCAGAATGCTATAGACAATGATATACACATTACACATTGCATGGTGCAGAATGCTTTAGACAATGATATACACATTACACATTGCATGGTACAGAATGCTATAGACAATGATATACACATTACACCTTGCATGGTGCAGAATGCTATAGACAATGATATACACATTACACATTGCATGGTGCAGAATGCTTTAGACAATGATATACACATTACACATTGCATGGTACAGAATGCTATAGACAATGATATACACATTACACCTTGCATGGTGCAGAATGCTATAGACAATGATATACACATTACACCTTGCATGGTGCAGAATGCTATAGACAATGATATACATATTACACCTTGCATGGTGCAGAATGCTATAGACAATGATATACACATTACACCTTGCATGGTGCAGAATGCTATAGACAATGATATACACATTACAACTTGCATGGTGCAGAATGCTATAGACAATGATATACACATTACACCTTGCATGGTGCAGAATGCTATAGACAATGATATACACATTACACCTTGCATGGTGCAGAATGCTATAGACAATGATATACACATTACACATTGCATGGTGCAGAATGCTATAGACAATGATATACACATTACACATTGCATGGTGCAGAATGCTATAGACAATGATATACACATTACACCTTGCATGGTGCAGAATGCTATAGACAATGATATACACATTACACCTTGCATGGTGCAGAATGCTATAGACAATGATATACACATTACACCTTGCATGGTGCAGACTGCTTTAGACAATGATATACACATTACACATTGCATGGTGCAGAATGCTATAGACAATGATATACACATTACACATTGCATGGTGCAGAATGCTATAGACAATGATATACACATTACACCTTGCATGGTGCAGAATGCTATAGACAATGATATACACATTACACCTTGCATGGTGCAGAATGCTATAGACAATGATATACACATTACACCTTGCATGGTGCAGAATGCTATAGACAATGATATACACATTACACATTGCATGGTACAGAATGCTATAGACAATGATATACACATTACACATTGCATGGTGCAGAATGCTTTAGACAATGATATACACATTACACCTTGCATGGTGCAGACTGCTTTAGACAATGATATACACATTACACATTGCATGGTGCAGAATGCTATAGACAATGATATACACATTACACATTGCATGGTGCAGAATGCTATAGACAATGATATACACATTACACCTTGCATGGTGCAGAATGCTATAGACAATGATATACACATTACACCTTGCATGGTGCAGAATGTTATAGACAATGATATACACATTACACCTTGCATGGTGCAGAATGCTATAGACAATGATATACACATTACACATTGCATGGTACAGAATGCTATAGACAATGATATACACATTACACATTGCATGGTGCAGAATGCTTTAGACAATGATATACACATTACACCTTGCATGGTGTAGAATGCTATAGACAATGATATACACATTACACATTGCATGGTGTAGAATGCTATAGACAATGATATACACATTACACCTTGCATGGTGCAGAATGCTATAGACAATGATATACACATTACACATTGCATGGTGCAGAATGCTTTAGACAATGATATACACATTACACATTGCATGGTGCAGAATGCTATAGACAATGATATACACATTACACATTGCATGGTGCAGAATGCGATAGACAATGATATACACATTACACATTGCATGGTGCAGAATGCTTTAGACAATGATATACACATTACACATTGCATGGTGCAGAATGCTATAGACAATGATATACACATTACACATTGCATGGTGCAGAATGCTATAGACAATGATATACACATTACAACTTGCATGGTGCAGAATGCTATAGACAATGATATACACATTACACCTTGCATGGTGCAGAATGCTATAGACAATGATATACACATTACACCTTGCATGGTGCAGAATGCTATAGACAATGATATACACATTACACATTGCATGGTGCAGAATGCTATAGACAATGATATACACATTACACATTGCATGGTGCAGAATGCTATAGACAATGATATACACATTACACCTTGCATGGTGCAGAATGCTATAGACAATGATATACACATTACACCTTGCATGGTGCAGAATGCTATAGACAATGATATACACATTACACCTTGCATGGTGCAGACTGCTTTAGACAATGATATACACATTACACATTGCATGGTGCAGAATGCTATAGACAATGATATACACATTACACATTGCATGGTGCAGAATGCTATAGACAATGATATACACATTACACCTTGCATGGTGCAGAATGCTATAGACAATGATATACACATTACACCTTGCATGGTGCAGAATGTTATAGACAATGATATACACATTACACCTTGCATGGTGCAGAATGCTATAGACAATGATATACACATTACACATTGCATGGTACAGAATGCTATAGACAATGATATACACATTACACATTGCATGGTGCAGAATGCTTTAGACAATGATATACACATTACACCTTGCATGGTGTAGAATGCTATAGACAATGATATACACATTACACATTGCATGGTGTAGAATGCTATAGACAATGATATACACATTACACCTTGCATGGTGCAGAATGCTATAGACAATGATATACACATTACACATTGCATGGTGCAGAATGCTTTAGACAATGATATACACATTACACATTGCATGGTACAGAATGCTATAGACAATGATATACACATTACACCTTGCATGGTGCAGAATGCTATAGACAATGATATACACATTACACATTGCATGGTGCAGAATGCTTTAGACAATGATATACACATTACACATTGCATGGTACAGAATGCTATAGACAATGATATACACATTACACCTTGCATGGTGCAGAATGCTATAGACAATGATATACACATTACACCTTGCATGGTGCAGAATGCTATAGACAATGATATACATATTACACCTTGCATGGTGCAGAATGCTATAGACAATGATATACACATTACACCTTGCATGGTGCAGAATGCTATAGACAATGATATACACATTACAACTTGCATGGTGCAGAATGCTATAGACAATGATATACACATTACACCTTGCATGGTGCAGAATGCTATAGACAATGATATACACATTACACCTTGCATGGTGCAGAATGCTATAGACAATGATATACACATTACACATTGCATGGTGCAGAATGCTATAGACAATGATATACACATTACACATTGCATGGTGCAGAATGCTATAGACAATGATATACACATTACACCTTGCATGGTGCAGAATGCTATAGACAATGATATACACATTACACCTTGCATGGTGCAGAATGCTATAGACAATGATATACACATTACACCTTGCATGGTGCAGACTGCTTTAGACAATGATATACACATTACACATTGCATGGTGCAGAATGCTATAGACAATGATATACACATTACACATTGCATGGTGCAGAATGCTATAGACAATGATATACACATTACACCTTGCATGGTGCAGAATGCTATAGACAATGATATACACATTACACCTTGCATGGTGCAGAATGCTATAGACAATGATATACACATTACACCTTGCATGGTGCAGAATGCTATAGACAATGATATACACATTACACATTGCATGGTACAGAATGCTATAGACAATGATATACACATTACACATTGCATGGTGCAGAATGCTTTAGACAATGATATACACATTACACCTTGCATGGTGCAGACTGCTTTAGACAATGATATACACATTACACATTGCATGGTGCAGAATGCTATAGACAATGATATACACATTACACATTGCATGGTGCAGAATGCTATAGACAATGATATACACATTACACCTTGCATGGTGCAGAATGCTATAGACAATGATATACACATTACACCTTGCATGGTGCAGAATGTTATAGACAATGATATACACATTACACCTTGCATGGTGCAGAATGCTATAGACAATGATATACACATTACACATTGCATGGTACAGAATGCTATAGACAATGATATACACATTACACATTGCATGGTGCAGAATGCTTTAGACAATGATATACACATTACACCTTGCATGGTGTAGAATGCTATAGACAATGATATACACATTACACATTGCATGGTGTAGAATGCTATAGACAATGATATACACATTACACCTTGCATGGTGCAGAATGCTATAGACAATGATATACACATTACACATTGCATGGTGCAGAATGCTTTAGACAATGATATACACATTACACCTTGCATGGTGTAGAATGCTATAGACAATGATATACACATTACACATTGCATGGTGTAGAATGCTATAGACAATGATATACACATTACACCTTGCATGGTGCAGAATGCTATAGACAATGATATACACATTACACATTGCATGGTGCAGAATGCTTTAGACAATGATATACACATTACACATTGCATGGTGCAGAATGCTATAGACAATGATATACACATTACACCTTGCATGGTGCAGAATGCTATAGACAATGATATACACATTACACATTGCATGGTGCAGAATGCTTTAGACAATGATATACACATTACACATTGCATGGTACAGAATGCTATAGACAATGATATACACATTACACCTTGCATGGTGCAGAATGCTATAGACAATGATATACACATTACACCTTGCATGGTGCAGAATGCTATAGACAATGATATACATATTACACCTTGCATGGTGCAGAATGCTATAGACAATGATATACACATTACACCTTGCATGGTGCAGAATGCTATAGACAATGATATACACATTACAACTTGCATGGTGCAGAATGCTATAGACAATGATATACACATTACACCTTGCATGGTGCAGAATGCTATAGACAATGATATACACATTACACCTTGCATGGTGCAGAATGCTATAGACAATGATATACACATTACACATTGCATGGTGCAGAATGCTATAGACAATGATATACACATTACACATTGCATGGTGCAGAATGCTATAGACAATGATATACACATTACACCTTGCATGGTGCAGAATGCTATAGACAATGATATACACATTACACCTTGCATGGTGCAGAATGCTATAGACAATGATATACACATTACACCTTGCATGGTGCAGACTGCTTTAGACAATGATATACACATTACACATTGCATGGTGCAGAATGCTATAGACAATGATATACACATTACACATTGCATGGTGCAGAATGCTATAGACAATGATATACACATTACACCTTGCATGGT
This sequence comes from Escarpia spicata, assembly GCA_963995525.1. NCBI lineage: Eukaryota > Metazoa > Annelida > Polychaeta > Sabellida > Siboglinidae > Escarpia > Escarpia spicata. The sequence continues at coordinate 19,064,382 of OZ023207.1, read as the reverse complement.
GCAGAATGCTATAGACAATGATATACACATTACACCTTGCATGGTGCAGAATGCTATAGACAATGATATACACATTACACCTTGCATGGTGCAGAATGCTATAGACAATGATATACACATTACACATTGCATGGTACAGAATGCTATAGACAATGATATACACATTACACATTGCATGGTGCAGAATGCTTTAGACAATGATATACACATTACACCTTGCATGGTGCAGACTGCTTTAGACAATGATATACACATTACACATTGCATGGTGCAGAATGCTATAGACAATGATATACACATTACACATTGCATGGTGCAGAATGCTATAGACAATGATATACACATTACACCTTGCATGGTGCAGAATGCTATAGACAATGATATACACATTACACCTTGCATGGTGCAGAATGTTATAGACAATGATATACACATTACACCTTGCATGGTGCAGAATGCTATAGACAATGATATACACATTACACATTGCATGGTACAGAATGCTATAGACAATGATATACACATTACACATTGCATGGTGCAGAATGCTTTAGACAATGATATACACATTACACCTTGCATGGTGTAGAATGCTATAGACAATGATATACACATTACACATTGCATGGTGTAGAATGCTATAGACAATGATATACACATTACACCTTGCATGGTGCAGAATGCTATAGACAATGATATACACATTACACATTGCATGGTGCAGAATGCTTTAGACAATGATATACACATTACACATTGCATGGTACAGAATGCTATAGACAATGATATACACATTACACCTTGCATGGTGCAGAATGCTATAGACAATGATATACACATTACACATTGCATGGTGCAGAATGCTTTAGACAATGATATACACATTACACATTGCATGGTACAGAATGCTATAGACAATGATATACACATTACACCTTGCATGGTGCAGAATGCTATAGACAATGATATACACATTACACCTTGCATGGTGCAGAATGCTATAGACAATGATATACATATTACACCTTGCATGGTGCAGAATGCTATAGACAATGATATACACATTACACCTTGCATGGTGCAGAATGCTATAGACAATGATATACACATTACAACTTGCATGGTGCAGAATGCTATAGACAATGATATACACATTACACCTTGCATGGTGCAGAATGCTATAGACAATGATATACACATTACACCTTGCATGGTGCAGAATGCTATAGACAATGATATACACATTACACATTGCATGGTGCAGAATGCTATAGACAATGATATACACATTACACATTGCATGGTGCAGAATGCTATAGACAATGATATACACATTACACCTTGCATGGTGCAGAATGCTATAGACAATGATATACACATTACACCTTGCATGGTGCAGAATGCTATAGACAATGATATACACATTACACCTTGCATGGTGCAGACTGCTTTAGACAATGATATACACATTACACATTGCATGGTGCAGAATGCTATAGACAATGATATACACATTACACATTGCATGGTGCAGAATGCTATAGACAATGATATACACATTACACCTTGCATGGTGCAGAATGCTATATACAATGATATACACATTACACCTTGCATGGTGCAGAATGCTATAGACAATGATATACACATTACACCTTGCATGGTGCAGAATGCTATAGACAATGATATACACATTACACATTGCATGGTACAGAATGCTATAGACAATGATATACACATTACACATTGCATGGTGCAGAATGCTTTAGACAATGATATACACATTACACCTTGCATGGTGTAGAATGCTATAGACAATGATATACACATTACACATTGCATGGTGTAGAATGCTATAGACAATGATATACACATTACACCTTGCATGGTGCAGAATGCTATAGACAATGATATACACATTACACATTGCATGGTGCAGAATGCTTTAGACAATGATATACACATTACACATTGCATGGTACAGAATGCTATAGACAATGATATACACATTACACCTTGCATGGTGCAGAATGCTATAGACAATGATATACACATTACACCTTGCATGGTGCAGAATGCTATAGACAATGATATACACATTACACCTTGCATGGTGCAGAATGCTATAGACAATGATATACACATTACACCTTGCATGGTGCAGAATGCTATAGACAATGATATACACATTACAACTTGCATGGTGCAGAATGCTATAGACAATGATATACACATTACACCTTGCATGGTGCAGAATGCTATAGACAATGATATACACATTACACCTTGCATGGTGCAGAATGCTATAGACAATGATATACACATTACACCTTGCATGGTGCAGACTGCTTTAGACAATGATATACACATTACACATTGCATGGTGCAGAATGCTATAGACAATGATATACACATTACACATTGCATGGTGCAGAATGCTATAGACAATGATATACACATTACACCTTGCATGGTGCAGAATGCTATAGACAATGATATACACATTACACCTTGCATGGTGCAGAATGCTATAGACAATGATATACACATTACACCTTGCATGGTGCAGAATGCTATAGACAATGATATACACATTACACATTGCATGGTGCAGAATGCGATAGACAATGATATACACATTACACATTGCATGGTGCAGAATGCTTTAGACAATGATATACACATTACACATTGCATGGTGCAGAATGCTATAGACAATGATATACACATTACACATTGCATGGTGCAGAATGCTATAGACAATGATATACACATTACAACTTGCATGGTGCAGAATGCTATAGACAATGATATACACATTACACCTTGCATGGTGCAGAATGCTATAGACAATGATATACACATTACACCTTGCATGGTGCAGAATGCTATAGACAATGATATACACATTACACATTGCATGGTGCAGAATGCTATAGACAATGATATACACATTACACATTGCATGGTGCAGAATGCTATAGACAATGATATACACATTACACCTTGCATGGTGCAGAATGCTATAGACAATGATATACACATTACACCTTGCATGGTGCAGAATGCTATAGACAATGATATACACATTACACCTTGCATGGTGCAGACTGCTTTAGACAATGATATACACATTACACATTGCATGGTGCAGAATGCTATAGACAATGATATACACATTACACATTGCATGGTGCAGAATGCTATAGACAATGATATACACATTACACCTTGCATGGTGCAGAATGCTATAGACAATGATATACACATTACACCTTGCATGGTGCAGAATGCTATAGACAATGATATACACATTACACATTGCATGGTACAGAATGCTATAGACAATGATATACACATTACACATTGCATGGTGCAGAATGCTTTAGACAATGATATACACATTACACCTTGCATGGTGTAGAATGCTATAGACAATGATATACACATTACACATTGCATGGTGTAGAATGCTATAGACAATGATATACACATTACACCTTGCATGGTTCAGAATGCTATAGACAATGATATACACATTACACATTGCATGGTGCAGAATGCTTTAGACAATGATATACACATTACACATTGCATGGTACAGAATGCTATAGACAATGATATACACATTACACCTTGCATGGTGCAGAATGCTATAGACAATGATATACACATTACACCTTGCATGGTGCAGAATGCTATAGACAATGATATACACATTACACCTTGCATGGTGCAGAATGCTAGAGACAATGATATACACATTACACCTTGCATGGTGCAGAATGCTATAGACAATGATATACACATTACAACTTGCATGGTGCAGAATGCTATAGACAATGATATACACATTACACCTTGCATGGTGCAGAATGCTATAGACAATGATATACACATTACACCTTGCATGGTGCAGAATGCTATAGACAATGATATACACATTACACATTGCATGGTGCAGAATGCTATAGACAATGATATACACATTACACATTGCATGGTGCAGAATGCTATAGACAATGATATACACATTACACCTTGCATGGTGCAGAATGCTATAGACAATGATATACACATTACACCTTGCATGGTGCAGAATGCTATAGACAATGATATACACATTACACCTTGCATGGTGCAGACTGCTTTAGACAATGATATACACATTACACATTGCATGGTGCAGAATGCTATAGACAATGATATACACATTACACATTGCATGGTGCAGAATGCTATAGACAATGATATACACATTACACCTTGCATGGTGCAAAATGCTATAGACAATGATATACACATTACACCTTGCATGGTGCAGAATGCTATAGACAATGATATACACATTACACCTTGCATGGTGCAGAATGCTATAGACAATGATATACACATTACACATTGCATGGTACAGAATGCTATAGACAATGATATACACGTTACACATTGCATGGTGCAGAATGCTTTAGACAATGATATACACATTACACATTGCATGGTGCAGAATGCTATAGACAATGATATACACATTACACATTGCATGGTGCAGAATGCGATAGACAATGATATACACATTACACATTGCATGGTGCAGAATGCTTTAGACAATGATATACACATTACACATTGCATGGTGCAGAATGCTATAGACAATGATATACACATTACACCTTGCATGGTGCAGAATGCTATAGACAATGATATACACATTACACATTGCATGGTGCATAATGCTATAGACAATGATATACACATTACACATTGCATGGTGCAGAATGCTATAGACAATGATATACACATTACACATTGCATGGTGCAGAATGCTATAGACAATGATATACACATTACACCTTGCATGGTGCAGAATGCTTTAGACAATGATATACACATTACACCTTGCATGGTGCAGAATGCTTTAGACAATGATATACACATTACACCTTGCATGGTGTAGAATGCTATACACAATGATGTACACATTACACCTTGCATGGTGCAGAATGCTATAGACAATGATATACACATTACACATTGCATGGTGTAGAATGCTATAGACAATGATATACACATTACACCTTGCATGGTGCAGAATGCTATAGACAATGATATACACATTACACATTGCATGGTGCAGAATGCTTTAGACAATGATATACACATTACACATTGCATGGTGCAGAATGTTATAGACAATGATATACACATTACACCTTGCATGGTGCAGAATGCTATAGACAATGATATACACATTACACCTTGCATGGTGCAGAATGCTATAGACAATGATATACACATTACACCTTGCATGGTGCAGAATGCTTTAGACAATGATATACACATTACACATTGCATGGTGCAGAATGCTATAGACAATGATATACACATTACACCTTGCATGGTGCAGAATGCGATAGACAATGATGCACACATTACACATTGCATGGTGCAGAATGCGATAGACAATGATATACACATTACACATTGCATGGTGCAGAATGCGATAGACAATGATATACACATTACACCTTGCATGGTGCAGAATGCTATAGACAATGATATACACATTACACCTTGCATGGTGCAGAATGCTATAGACAATGATATACACATTACACCTTGCATGGTGCAGAATGCGATAGACAATGATATACACATTACACCTTGCATGGTGCAGAATGCTATAGACAATGATATACACCTTACACATTGCATGGTGCAGAATGCTATATACAATGATATACACATTACACCTTGCATGGTGTAGAATGCTATAGACAATGATATACACATTACACATTGCATGGTGTAGAATGCTATAGACAATGATATACACATTACACCTTGCATGGTGCAGAATGCTATAGACAATGATATACACATTACACATTGCATGGTGCAGAATGCTTTAGACAATGATATACACATTACACATTGCATGGTGCAGAATGTTATAGACAATGATATACACATTACACCTTGCATGGTGCAGAATGCTATAGACAATGATATACACATTACACCTTGCATGGTGCAGAATGCTATAGACAATGATATACACATTACACCTTGCATGGTGCAGAATGCTATAGACAATGATATACACATTACACCTTGCATGGTGCAGAATGCTATAGACAATGATATACACATTACACCTTGCATGGTGCAGAATGCTATAGACAATGATATACACATTACACCTTGCATGGTGCAGAATGCAATAGACAATGATATACACATTACACCTTGCATGGTGCAGAATGCTATAGACAATGATATACACATTACACATTGCATGGTGCAGAATGCTTTAGACAATGATATACACATTACACATTGCATGGTGCAGAATGTTATAGACAATGATATACACATTACACCTTGCATGGTGCAGAATGCTATAGACAATGATATACACATTACACCTTGCATGGTGCAGAATGCTATAGACAATGATATACACATTACACCTTGCATGGTGCAGAATGCTATAGACAATGATATACACATTACACCTTGCATGGTGCAGAATGCTATAGACAATGATATACACATTACACCTTGCATGGTGCAGAATGCTATAGACAATGATATACACATTACACCTTGCATGGTGCAGAATGCTATAGACAATGATATACACATTACACATTGCATGGTGCAGAATGCGATAGACAATGATATACACATTACACATTGCATGGTGCAGAATGCTTTAGACAATGATATACACATTACACATTGCATGGTGCAGAATGCTATAGACAATGATATACACATTACACATTGCATGGTGCAGAATGCTATAGACAATGATATACACATTACAACTTGCATGGTGCAGAATGCTATAGACAATGATATACACATTACACCTTGCATGGTGCAGAATGCTATAGACAATGATATACACATTACACCTTGCATGGTGCAGAATGCTATAGACAATGATATACACATTACACATTGCATGGTGCAGAATGCTATAGACAATGATATACACATTACACATTGCATGGTGCAGAATGCTATAGACAATGATATACACATTACACCTTGCATGGTGCAGAATGCTATAGACAATGATATACACATTACACCTTGCATGGTGCAGAATGCTATAGACAATGATATACACATTACACCTTGCATGGTGCAGACTGCTTTAGACAATGATATACACATTACACATTGCATGGTGCAGAATGCTATAGACAATGATATACACATTACACATTGCATGGTGCAGAATGCTATAGACAATGATATACACATTACACCTTGCATGGTGCAGAATGCGATAGACAATGATATACACATTACACCTTGCATGGTGCAGAATGCTATAGACAATGATATACACCTTACACATTGCATGGTGCAGAATGCTATATACAATGATATACACATTACACCTTGCATGGTGTAGAATGCTATAGACAATGATATACACATTACACATTGCATGGTGTAGAATGCTATAGACAATGATATACACATTACACCTTGCATGGTGCAGAATGCTATAGACAATGATATACACATTACACATTGCATGGTGCAGAATGCTTTAGACAATGATATACACATTACACATTGCATGGTGCAGAATGTTATAGACAATGATATACACATTACACCTTGCATGGTGCAGAATGCTATAGACAATGATATACACATTACACCTTGCATGGTGCAGAATGCTATAGACAATGATATACACATTACACCTTGCATGGTGCAGAATGCTATAGACAATGATATACACATTACACCTTGCATGGTGCAGAATGCTATAGACAATGATATACACATTACACCTTGCATGGTGCAGAATGCTATAGACAATGATATACACATTACACCTTGCATGGTGCAGAATGCAATAGACAATGATATACACATTACACCTTGCATGGTGCAGAATGCTATAGACAATGATATACACATTACACATTGCATGGTGCAGAATGCTTTAGACAATGATATACACATTACACATTGCATGGTGCAGAATGTTATAGACAATGATATACACATTACACCTTGCATGGTGCAGAATGCTATAGACAATGATATACACATTACACCTTGCATGGTGCAGAATGCTATAGACAATGATATACACATTACACCTTGCATGGTGCAGAATGCTATAGACAATGATATACACATTACACCTTGCATGGTGCAGAATGCTATAGACAATGATATACACATTACACCTTGCATGGTGCAGAATGCTATAGACAATGATATACACATTACACCTTGCATGGTGCAGAATGCTATAGACAATGATATACACATTACACATTGCATGGTGCAGAATGCGATAGACAATGATATACACATTACACATTGCATGGTGCAGAATGCTTTAGACAATGATATACACATTACACATTGCATGGTGCAGAATGCTATAGACAATGATATACACATTACACATTGCATGGTGCAGAATGCTATAGACAATGATATACACATTACAACTTGCATGGTGCAGAATGCTATAGACAATGATATACACATTACACCTTGCATGGTGCAGAATGCTATAGACAATGATATACACATTACACCTTGCATGGTGCAGAATGCTATAGACAATGATATACACATTACACATTGCATGGTGCAGAATGCTATAGACAATGATATACACATTACACATTGCATGGTGCAGAATGCTATAGACAATGATATACACATTACACCTTGCATGGTGCAGAATGCTATAGACAATGATATACACATTACACCTTGCATGGTGCAGAATGCTATAGACAATGATATACACATTACACCTTGCATGGTGCAGACTGCTTTAGACAATGATATACACATTACACATTGCATGGTGCAGAATGCTATAGACAATGATATACACATTACACATTGCATGGTGCAGAATGCTATAGACAATGATATACACATTACACCTTGCATGGTGCAGAATGCTATAGACAATGATATACACATTACACCTTGCATGGTGCAGAATGCTATAGACAATGATATACACATTACACATTGCATGGTACAGAATGCTATAGACAATGATATACACATTACACATTGCATGGTGCAGAATGCTTTAGACAATGATATACACATTACACCTTGCATGGTGTAGAATGCTATAGACAATGATATACACATTACACATTGCATGGTGTAGAATGCTATAGACAATGATATACACATTACACCTTGCATGGTTCAGAATGCTATAGACAATGATATACACATTACACATTGCATGGTGCAGAATGCTTTAGACAATGATATACACATTACACATTGCATGGTACAGAATGCTATAGACAATGATATACACATTACACCTTGCATGGTGCAGAATGCTATAGACAATGATATACACATTACACCTTGCATGGTGCAGAATGCTATAGACAATGATATACACATTACACCTTGCATGGTGCAGAATGCTAGAGACAATGATATACACATTACACCTTGCATGGTGCAGAATGCTATAGACAATGATATACACATTACAACTTGCATGGTGCAGAATGCTATAGACAATGATATACACATTACACCTTGCATGGTGCAGAATGCTATAGACAATGATATACACATTACACCTTGCATGGTGCAGAATGCTATAGACAATGATATACACATTACACATTGCATGGTGCAGAATGCTATAGACAATGATATACACATTACACATTGCATGGTGCAGAATGCTATAGACAATGATATACACATTACACCTTGCATGGTGCAGAATGCTATAGACAATGATATACACATTACACCTTGCATGGTGCAGAATGCTATAGACAATGATATACACATTACACCTTGCATGGTGCAGACTGCTTTAGACAATGATATACACATTACACATTGCATGGTGCAGAATGCTATAGACAATGATATACACATTACACATTGCATGGTGCAGAATGCTATAGACAATGATATACACATTACACCTTGCATGGTGCAAAATGCTATAGACAATGATATACACATTACACCTTGCATGGTGCAGAATGCTATAGACAATGATATACACATTACACCTTGCATGGTGCAGAATGCTATAGACAATGATATACACATTACACATTGCATGGTACAGAATGCTATAGACAATGATATACACGTTACACATTGCATGGTGCAGAATGCTTTAGACAATGATATACACATTACACATTGCATGGTGCAGAATGCTATAGACAATGATATACACATTACACATTGCATGGTGCAGAATGCGATAGACAATGATATACACATTACACATTGCATGGTGCAGAATGCTTTAGACAATGATATACACATTACACATTGCATGGTGCAGAATGCTATAGACAATGATATACACATTACACCTTGCATGGTGCAGAATGCTATAGACAATGATATACACATTACACATTGCATGGTGCATAATGCTATAGACAATGATATACACATTACACATTGCATGGTGCAGAATGCTATAGACAATGATATACACATTACACATTGCATGGTGCAGAATGCTATAGACAATGATATACACATTACACCTTGCATGGTGCAGAATGCTTTAGACAATGATATACACATTACACCTTGCATGGTGCAGAATGCTTTAGACAATGATATACACATTACACCTTGCATGGTGTAGAATGCTATACACAATGATGTACACATTACACCTTGCATGGTGCAGAATGCTATAGACAATGATATACACATTACACATTGCATGGTGTAGAATGCTATAGACAATGATATACACATTACACCTTGCATGGTGCAGAATGCTATAGACAATGATATACACATTACACATTGCATGGTGCAGAATGCTTTAGACAATGATATACACATTACACATTGCATGGTGCAGAATGTTATAGACAATGATATACACATTACACCTTGCATGGTGCAGAATGCTATAGACAATGATATACACATTACACCTTGCATGGTGCAGAATGCTATAGACAATGATATACACATTACACCTTGCATGGTGCAGAATGCTTTAGACAATGATATACACATTACACATTGCATGGTGCAGAATGCTATAGACAATGATATACACATTACACCTTGCATGGTGCAGAATGCGATAGACAATGATGCACACATTACACATTGCATGGTGCAGAATGCGATAGACAATGATATACACATTACACATTGCATGGTGCAGAATGCGATAGACAATGATATACACATTACACCTTGCATGGTGCAGAATGCTATAGACAATGATATACACATTACACCTTGCATGGTGCAGAATGCTATAGACAATGATATACACATTACACCTTGCATGGTGCAGAATGCGATAGACAATGATATACACATTACACCTTGCATGGTGCAGAATGCTATAGACAATGATATACACCTTACACATTGCATGGTGCAGAATGCTATATACAATGATATACACATTACACCTTGCATGGTGTAGAATGCTATAGACAATGATATACACATTACACATTGCATGGTGTAGAATGCTATAGACAATGATATACACATTACACCTTGCATGGTGCAGAATGCTATAGACAATGATATACACATTACACATTGCATGGTGCAGAATGCTTTAGACAATGATATACACATTACACATTGCATGGTGCAGAATGTTATAGACAATGATATACACATTACACCTTGCATGGTGCAGAATGCTATAGACAATGATATACACATTACACCTTGCATGGTGCAGAATGCTATAGACAATGATATACACATTACACCTTGCATGGTGCAGAATGCTATAGACAATGATATACACATTACACCTTGCATGGTGCAGAATGCTATAGACAATGATATACACATTACACCTTGCATGGTGCAGAATGCTATAGACAATGATATACACATTACACCTTGCATGGTGCAGAATGCAATAGACAATGATATACACATTACACCTTGCATGGTGCAGAATGCTATAGACAATGATATACACATTACACATTGCATGGTGCAGAATGCTTTAGACAATGATATACACATTACACATTGCATGGTGCAGAATGTTATAGACAATGATATACACATTACACCTTGCATGGTGCAGAATGCTATAGACAATGATATACACATTACACCTTGCATGGTGCAGAATGCTATAGACAATGATATACACATTACACCTTGCATGGTGCAGAATGCTATAGACAATGATATACACATTACACCTTGCATGGTGCAGAATGCTATAGACAATGATATACACATTACACCTTGCATGGTGCAGAATGCTATAGACAATGATATACACATTACACCTTGCATGGTGCAGAATGCTATAGACAATGATATACACATTACACCTTGCATGGTGCAGAATGCTATAGACAATGATATACACATTACACCTTGCATGGTGCAGAATGCTATAGACAATGATATATACATTACACATTGCATGGTGCAGAATGCTATAGACAATGATATACACATTACACCTTGCATGGTGCAGAATGCTATAGACAATGATATACACATTACACCTTGCATGGTGCAGAATGCTATAGACAATGATGTACACATTACACCTTGCATGGTGCAGAATGCTATAGACAATGATATACACATTACACCTTGCATGGTGCAGAATGCTTTAGACAATGATATACACATTACACATTGCATGGTGCAGAATGCTTTAGACAATGATATACACATTACACCTTGCATGGTGCAGAATGCTATAGACAATGATATACACATTACACCTTGCATGGTGCAGAATGCTTTAGACAATGATATACACATTACACATTGCATGGTGCAGAATGCTATAGACAATGATATACACATTACACCTTGCATGGTGCAGAATGCGATAGACAATGATGCACACATTACACATTGCATGGTGCAGAATGCGATAGACAATGATATACACATTACACATTGCATGGTGCAGAATGCGATAGACAATGATATACACATTACACCTTGCATGGTGCAGAATGCTATAGACAATGATATACACATTACACCTTGCATGGTGCAGAATGCTATAGACAATGATATACACATTACACCTTGCATGGTGCAGAATGCGATAGACAATGATATACACATTACACCTTGCATGGTGCAGAATGCTATAGACAATGATATACACCTTACACATTGCATGGTGCAGAATGCTATAGACAATGATATACACATTACACCTTGCATGGTGTAGAATGCTATAGACAATGATATACACATTACACATTGCATGGTGTAGAATGCTATAGACAATGATATACACATTACACATTGCATGGTGCAGAATGTTATAGACAATGATATACACATTACACCTTGCATGGTGCAGAATGCTATAGACAATGATATACACATTACACCTTGCATGGTGCAGAATGCTATAGACAATGATATACACATTACACCTTGCATGGTGCAGAATGCTATAGACAATGATATACACATTACACCTTGCATGGTGCAGAATGCTATAGACAATGATATACACATTACACCTTGCATGGTGCAGAATGCTATAGACAATGATATACACATTACACCTTGCATGGTGCAGAATGCTATAGACAATGATATACACATTACACCTTGCATGGTGCAGAATGATATAGACAATGATATACACATTACACATTGCATGGTGCAGAATGCTATAGACAATGATATATACATTACACATTGCATGGTGCAGAATGCTATAGACAATGATATACACATTACACCTTGCATGGTGCAGAATGCTATAGACAATGATATACACATTACACCTTGCATGGTGCAGAATGCTATAGACAATGATATACACATTACACCTTGCATGGTGCAGAATGCTTTAGACAATGATATACACATTACACATTGCATGGTGCAGAATGCTATAGACAATGATATACACATTACACATTGCATGGTTCAGAATGCTATAGACAATGATATACACATTACACCTTGCATGGTGCAGAATGCTATAGACAATGATATACACATTACACCTTGCATGGTGCAGAATGCTATAGACGATGAAATACACATTACACCTTGCATGGTGCAGAATGCTATAGACAATGATATACACATTACACATTGTATGGTGCAGAATGCTTTAGACAATGATATACACATTACACCTTGCATGGTGCAGAATGCTATAGACAATGATATACACATTACACCTTGCATGGTGCAGAATGCTTTAGACAATGATATACACATTACACATTGCATGGTGCAGAATGCTATAGACAATGATATACACATTACACCTTGCATGGTGCAGAATGCGATAGACAATGATGCACACATTACACATTGCATGGTGCAGAATGCGATAGACAATGATATACACATTACACATTGCATGGTGCAGAATGCGATAGACAATGATATACACATTACACCTTGCATGGTGCAGAATGCTATAGACAATGATATACACATTACACCTTGCATGGTGCAGAATGCTATAGACAATGATATACACATTACACCTTGCATGGTGCAGAATGCGATATACAATGATATACACATTACACCTTGCATGGTGCAGAATGCTATAGACAATGATATACACATTACACATTGCATGGTGCAGAATGCTATAGACAATGATATACACATTACACCTTGCATGGTGTAGAATGCTATAGACAATGATATACACATTACACATTGCATGGTGTAGAATGCTATAGACAATGATATACACATTACACCTTGCATGGTGCAGAATGCGATATACAATGATATACACATTACACCTTGCATGGTGCAGAATGCGATAGACAATGATATACACATTACACATTGCATGGTGCAGAATGCTATAGACAATGATATACACATAACACCTTGCATGGTGTAGAATGTTATAGACAATGATATACACATTACACATTGCATGGTGTAGAATGCTATAGACAATGATATACACATTACACCTTGCATGGTGCAGAATGCTATAGACAATGATATACACATTACACATTGCATGGTGCAGAATGCTTTAGACAATGATATACACATTACACATTGCATGGTACAGAATGCTATAGACAATGATATACACATTACACCTTGCATGGTGCAGAATGCTATAGACAATGATATACACATTACACCTTGCATGGTGCAGAATGCTATAGACAATGATATACACATTACACCTTGCATGGTGCAGAATGCTATAGACAATGATATACACATTACACCTTGCATGGTGCAGAATGCTATAGACAATGATATACACATTACACCTTGCATGGTGCAGAATGCTATAGACAATGATATACACATTACACCTTGCATGGTGCAGAATGCTATAGACAATGATATACACATTACACCTTGCATGGTGCAGAATGCTATAGACAATGATATACACATTACACATTGCATGGTGCAGAATGCTATAGACAATGATATACACATTACACATTGCATGGTGCAGAATGCTATAGACAATGATATACACATTACACCTTGCATGGTGCAGAATGCTATAGACAATGATATACACATTACACCTTGCATGGTGCAGAATGCTATATACAATGATATACACATTACACATTGCATGGTGCAGAATGCTATAGACAATGATATACACATTACACATTGCATGGTGCAGAATGCTATAGACAATGATATACACATTACACCTTGCATGGTGTAGAATGCTATAGACAATGATATACACATTACACCTTGCATGGTGCAGAATGCTATAGACAATGATATACACATTACACCTTGCATGGTGCAGAATGCTATAGACAATGATATACACATTACACATTGCATGGTACAGAATGCTATAGACAATGATATACACATTACACATTGCATGGTGCAGAATGCTTTAGACAATGATATACACATTACACATTGCATGGTGCAGAATGCTATAGACAATTATATACACATTACACATTGCATGGTGCAGAATGCGATAGACAATGATATACTCATTACACATTGCATGGTGCAGAATGCTTTAGACAATGATATACACATTACACATTGCATGGTGCAGAATGCTATAGACAATGATATACACATTACACCTTGCATGGTGCAGAATGCTATAGACAATGATATACACATTACACATTGCATGGTGCAGAATGCTATAGACAATGATATACACATTACACATTGCATGGTGCAGAATGCTATAGACAATGATATACACATTACACATTGCATGGTGCAGAATGCTATAGACAATGATATACACATTACACCTTGCATGGTGCAGAATGCTTTAGACAATGATATACACATTACACCTTGCATGGTGCAGAATGCTTTAGACAATGATATACACATTACACCTTGCATGGTGTAGAATGCTATAGACAATGATGTACACATTACACCTTGCATGGTGCAGAATGCTATAGACAATGATATACACATTACACCTTGCATGGTGCAGAATGCTTTAGACAATGATATACACATTACACATTGCATGGTGCAGAATGCTTTAGACAATGATATACACATTACACCTTGCATGGTGCAGAATGCTATAGACAATGATATACACATTACACCTTGCATGGTGCAGAATGCTTTAGACAATTATATACACATTACACATTGCATGGTGCAGAATGCTATAGACAATGATATACACATTACACCTTGCATGGTGCAGAATGCGATAGACAATGATGCACACATTACACATTGCATGGTGCAGAATGCGATAGACAATGATATACACATTACACATTGCATGGTGCAGAATGCGATAGACAATGATATACACATTACACCTTGCATGGTGCAGAATGCTATAGACAATGATATACACATTACACCTTGCATGGTGCAGAATGATATAGACAATGATATACACATTACACCTTGCATGGTGCAGAATGCGATAGATAATGATATACACATTACACCTTGCATGGTGCAGAATGCTATAGACAATGATATACACCTTACACATTGCATGGTGCAGAATGCTATAGACAATGATATACACATTACACCTTGCATGGTGTAGAATGCTATAGACAATGATATACACATTACACATTGCATGGTGTAGAATGCTATATACAATGATATACACATTACACCTTGCATGGTGCAGAATGCTATAGACAATGATATACACATTACACATTGCATGGTGCAGAATGCTTTAGACAATGATATACACATTACACATTGCATGGTGCAGAATGTTATAGACAATGATATACACATTACACCTTGCATGGTGCAGAATGCTATAGACAATGGTATACACATTACACCTTGCATGGTGCAGAATGCTATAGACAATGATATACACATTACACCTTGCATGGTGCAGAATGCTATAGACAATGATATACACATTACACCTTGCATGGTGCAGAATGCTATAGACAATGATATACACATTACACCTTGCATGGTGCAGAATGCTATAGACAATGATATACACATTACACCTTGCATGGTGCAGAATGCTATAGACAATGATATACACATTACACCTTGCATGGTGCAGAATGCTATAGACAATGATATACACATTACACATTGCATGGTGCAGAATGCTATAGACAATGATATATACATTACACATTGCATGGTGCAGAATGCAATAGACAATGATATACACATTACACCTTGCATGGTGCAGAATGCTATAGACAATGATATACACATTACACCTTTCATGGTGCAGAATGCTATAGACAATGATATACACATTACACCTTGCATGGTGCAGAATGCTTTAGACAATGATATACACATTACACATTGCATGGTGCAGAATGCTATAGACAATGATATACACATTACACCTTTGCATGGTGCAGAATGCTATAGACAATGATATACACATTACACCTTGCATGGTGCAGAATGCTATAGAAAATGATATACACATTACACCTTGCATGATGCAGAATGCTATAGACAATGATATACACATTACACATTGCATGGTGCAGAATGCTTTAGACAATAATATACACATTACACATTGCATGGTGCAGAATGCTATAGACAATGATATACACATTACACATTGCATGGTGCAGAATGCTATAGACAATGATATACACATTACACATTGCATGGTGCAGAATGCTATAGACAATGATATACACATTACACATTGCATGGTGCAGAATGCGATAGACAATGATATACACATTACACCTTGCATGGTGCAGAATGCTATAGACAATGATATACACATTACACCTTGCATGGTGCACAATGCTATAGACAATGATATACACATTACACATTGCATGGTGCAGAATGCGATAGACAATGATATACACATTACACATTGCATGGTGCAGAATGCTATAGACAATGATATACACATTACACCTTGCATGGTGCAGAATGCTATAGACAATGATATACACATTACACATTGCATGGTGCAGAATGCTTTAGACAATGATATACACATTACACCTTGCATGGTGCAGAATGCTATAGACAATGATATACACATTACACATTGCATGGTGCAGAATGCTATAGACAATGATATACACATTACACATTGCATGGTGCAGAATGCTATAGACAATGAGATACACATTACACCTTGCATGGTGCAGAATGCTATAGACAATGATATACACATTACACATTGCATGGTGCAGAATGCTATAGACAATGATATACACATTACACATTGCATGGTGCAGAATGCTATAGACAATGATATACACATTACACCTTGCATGGTGCAGAATGCTATAGACAATGATATACACATTACACCTTGCATGGTGCAGAATGCTATAGACAATGATATACACATTACACCTTGCATGGTGCAGAATGCTATAGACAATGATATACACATTACACATTGCATGGTGCAGAATGCTATAGACAATGATATATACATTACACATTGCATGGTGCAGAATGCTATAGACAATGATATACACATTACACCTTGCATGGTGCAGAATGCTATAGACAATGATATACACATTACACCTTGCATGGTGCAGAATGCTATAGACAATGATATACACATTACACCTTGCATGGTGCAGAATGCTTTAGACAATGATATACACATTACACATTGCATGGTGCAGAATGCTATAGACAATAATATACACATTACACATTGCATGGTGCAGAATGCTATAGACAATGATATACACATTACACCTTGCATGGTGCAGAATGCTATAGACAATGATATACACATTACACCTTGCATGGTGCAGAATGCTATAGACAATGATATACACATTACACCTTGCATGGTGCAGAATGCTATAGACAATGATATACACATTACACATTGCATGGTGCAGAATGCTTTAGACAATAATATACACATTACACATTGCATGGTGCAGAATGCTATAGACAATGATATACACATTACACATTGCATGGTGCAGAATGCTATAGACAATGATATACACATTACACATTGCATGGTGCAGAATGCTATAGACAATGATATACACATTACACATTGCATGGTGCAGAATGCGATAGACAATGATATACACATTACACCTTGCATGGTGCAGAATGCTATAGACAATGATATACACATTACACCTTGCATGGTGCACAATGCTATAGACAATGATATACACATTACACATTGCATGGTGCAGATTGCTATAGACAATGATATACACATTACACATTGCATGGTGCAGAATGCTATAGACAATGATATACACATTACACCTTGCATGGTGCAGAATGCTATAGACAATGATATACACATTACACATTGCATGGTGCAGAATGCTTTAGACAATGATATACACATTACACCTTGCATGGTGCAGAATGCTATAGACAATGATATACACATTACACCTTGCATGGTGCAGAATGCTATAGACAATGATATACACATTACACATTGCATGGTGCAGAATGCTATAGACAATGATATACACATTACACATTGCATGGTGCAGAATGCTATAGACAATGAGATACACATTACACCTTGCATGGTGCAGAATGCTATAGACAATGATATACACATTACACATTGCATGGTGCAGAATGCTATAGACAATGATATACACATTACACATTGCATGGTGCAGAATGCTATAGACAATGATATACACATTACACCTTGCATGGTGCAGAATGCTATAGACAATGATATACACATTACACCTTGCATGGTGCAGAATGCTATAGACAATGATATACACATTACACCTTGCATGGTGCAGAATGCGATAGACAATGATATACACATTACACATTGCATGGTGCAGAATGCTATAGACAATGATATACACATTACACATTGCATGGTGCAGAATGCTATAGACAATGATATACACATTACACATTGCATGGTGCAGAATGCTATAGACAATGATATACACATTACACATTGCATGGTGCAGAATGCTATAGACAATGATATACACATTACACCTTGCATGGTGTAGAATGCGATAGACAATGATGTACACATTACACCTTGCACGGTGCAGAATGCTATAGACAATGATGTACACATTACACCTTGCATGGTGCAGAATGCAATAGACAATGATATACACATTACACCTTGCATGGTGCAGAATGCTATAGACAATTATATACGCATTACACCTTGCATGGTGCAGAATGCTATAGACAATGATATACACATTACACCTTGCATGGTGCAGAATGCTTTAGACAATGATATACACATTACACCTTGCATGGTGCAGAATGCTTTAGACAATGATATACACATTACACCTTGCATGGTGCAGAATGCTATAGACAATGATATACACATTACACCTTGCATGGTGCAGAATGCTATAGACAATGATATACACATTACACATTGCATGGTGCAGAATGCTATAGACAATGATATACACATTACACATTGCATGGTGCAGAATGCTATAGACAATGATATACACATTACACCTTGCATGGTGCAGAATGCTATAGACAATGATATACACATTACACATTGCATGGTGCAGAATGCTATTGACAATGATATACACATTACACATTGCATGGTGCAGAATGCTTTAGACAATGATATACACATTACACATTGCATGGTGCAGAATGCTATAGACAATGATATACACATTACACATTGCATGGTGCAGAATGCGATAGACAATGATATACACATTACACATTGCATGGTGCAGAATGCTTTAGACAATGATATACACATTACACATTGCATGGTGCAGAATGCGATAGACAATGATATACACATTACACATTGCATGGTGCAGAATGCGATAGACAATGATATACACATTACACCTTGCATGGTGCAGAATGCTATAGACAATGATATACACATTACACCTTGCATGGTGCAGAATGCTATAGACAATGATATACACATTACACCTTGCATGGTGCAGAATGCGATAGACAATGATATACACATTACACCTTGCATGGTGCAGAATGCTATAGACAATGATATACACATTACACATTGCATGGTGCAGAATGCTATAGACAATGATATACACATTACACCTTGCATGGTGTAGAATGCTATAGACAATGATATACACATTACACATTGCATGGTGTAGAATGCTATAGACAATGATATACACATTACACCTTGCATGGTGCAGAATGCTATAGACAATGATATACACATTACACATTGCATGGTGCAGAATGCTTTAGACAATGATATACACATTACACATTGCATGGTACAGAATGCTATAGACAATGATATACACATTACACCTTGCATGGTGCAGAATGCTATAGACAATGATATACACATTACACCTTGCATGGTGCAGAATGCTATAGACAATGATATACACATTACACCTTGCATGGTGCAGAATGCTATAGACAATGATATACACATTACACCTTGCATGGTGCAGAATGCTATAGACAATGATATACACATTACACCTTGCATGGTGCAGAATGCTATAGACAATGATATACACATTACACCTTGCATGGTGCAGAATGCTATAGACAATGATATACACATTACACCTTGCATGGTGCAGAATGCTATAGACAATGATATACACATTACACCTTGCATGGTGCAGACTGCTTTAGACAATGATATACACATTACACATTGCATGGTGCAGAATGCTATAGACAATGATATACACATTACACATTCCATGGTGCAGAATGCTATAGACAATGATATACACATTACACCTTGCATGGTGCAGAATGCTATAGACAATGATATACACATTACACCTTGCATGGTGCAGAATGCTATAGACAATGATATACACATTACACCTTGCATGGTGCAGAATGCTATAGAAATGATATACACATTACACATTGCATGGTGCAGAATGCTATAGACAATGATATACACATTACACATTGCATGGTGCAGAATGCTTTAGACAATGATATACACATTACACATTGCATGGTGCAGAATGCTATAGACAATGATATACACATTACACATTGCATGGTGCAGAATGCGATAGAAAATGATATACACATTACACATTGCATGGTGCAGAATGCTTTAGACAATGATATACACATTACACATTGCATGGTGCAGAATGCTATAGACAATGATATACACATTACACCTTGCATGGTGCAGAATGCTATAGACAATGATATACACATTACACATTGCATGGTGCAGAATGCTATAGACAATGATATACACATTACACCTTGCATGGTGCACAATGCTATAGACAATGATATACACATTACACATTGCATGGTGCAGATTGCTATAGACAATGATATACACATTACACATTGCATGGTGCAGAATGCTATAGACAATGATATACACATTACACCTTGCATGGTGCAGAATGCTATAGACAATGATATACACATTACACATTGCATGGTGCAGAATGCTTTAGACAATGATATACACATTACACCTTGCATGGTGCAGAATGCTATAGACAATGATATACACATTACACCTTGCATGGTGCAGAATGCTATAGACAATGATATACACATTACACATTGCATGGTGCAGAATGCTATAGACAATGATATACACATTACACATTGCATGGTGCAGAATGCTATAGACAATGATATACACATTACACCTTGCATGGTGCAGAATGCTATAGACAATGATATACACATTACACATTGCATGGTGCAGAATGCTATTGACAATGATATACACATTACACATTGCATGGTGCAGAATGCTTTAGACAATGATATACACATTACACATTGCATGGTGCAGAATGCTATAGACAATGATATACACATTACACATTGCATGGTGCAGAATGCTATAGACAATGATATACACATTACACATTGCATGGTGCAGAATGCTATAGACAATGATATACACATTACACATTGCATGGTGCAGAATGCTATAGACAATGATATACACATTACACCTTGCATGGTGCAGAATGCTATAGACAATGATATACACATTACACATTGCATGGTGCCGAATGCTATTGACAATGATATATACATTACACATTGCATGGTGCAGAATGCTTTAGACAATGATATACACATTACACATTGCATGGTGCAGAATGCTATAGACAATGATATACACATTACACATTGCATGGTGCAGAATGCGATAGACAATGATATACACATTACACATTGCATGGTGCAGAATGCTTTAGACAATGATATACACATTACACATTGCATGGTGCAGAATGCGATAGACAATGATATACACATTACACATTGCATGGTGCAGAATGCGATAGACAATGATATACACATTACACCTTGCATGGTGCAGAATGCTATAGACAATGATATACACATTACACCTTGCATGGTGCAGAATGCTATAGACAATGATATACACATTACACCTTGCATGGTGCAGAATGCGATAGACAATGATATACACATTACACCTTGCATGGTGCAGAATGCTATAGACAATGATATACACATTACACATTGCATGGTGCAGAATGCTATAGACAATGATATACACATTACACCTTGCATGGTGTAGAATGCTATAGACAATGATATACACATTACACATTGCATGGTGTAGAATGCTATAGACAATGATATACACATTACACCTTGCATGGTGCAGAATGCTATAGACAATGATATACACATTACACATTGCATGGTGCAGAATGCTTTAGACAATGATATACACATTACACATTGCATGGTACAGAATGCTATAGACAATGATATACACATTACACCTTGCATGGTGCAGAATGCTATAGACAATGATATACACATTACACCTTGCATGGTGCAGAATGCTATAGACAATGATATACACATTACACCTTGCATGGTGCAGAATGCTATAGACAATGATATACACATTACACCTTGCATGGTGCAGAATGCTATAGACAATGATATACACATTACACCTTGCATGGTGCAGAATGCTATAGACAATGATATACACATTACACCTTGCATGGTGCAGAATGCTATAGACAATGATATACACATTACACCTTGCATGGTGCAGAATGCTATAGACAATGATATACACATTACACCTTGCATGGTGCAGACTGCTTTAGACAATGATATACACATTACACATTGCATGGTGCAGAATGCTATAGACAATGATATACACATTACACATTCCATGGTGCAGAATGCTATAGACAATGATATACACATTACACCTTGCATGGTGCAGAATGCTATAGACAATGATATACACATTACACCTTGCATGGTGCAGAATGCTATAGACAATGATATACACATTACACCTTGCATGGTGCAGAATCCTATAGAAATGATATACACATTACACATTGCATGGTGCAGAATGCTATAGACAATGATATACACATTACACATTGCATGGTGCAGAATGCTTTAGACAATGATATACACATTACACATTGCATGGTGCAGAATGCTATAGACAATGATATACACATTACACATTGCATGGTGCAGAATGCGATAGAAAATGATATACACATTACACATTGCATGGTGCAGAATGCTTTAGACAATGATATACACATTACACATTGCATGGTGCAGAATGCTATAGACAATGATATACACATTACACCTTGCATGGTGCAGAATGCTATAGACAATGATATACACATTACACATTGCATGGTGCAGAATGCTATAGACAATGATATACACATTACACCTTGCATGGTGCACAATGCTATAGACAATGATATACACATTACACATTGCATGGTGCAGATTGCTATAGACAATGATATACACATTACACATTGCATGGTGCAGAATGCTATAGACAATGATATACACATTACACCTTGCATGGTGCAGAATGCTATAGACAATGATATACACATTACACATTGCATGGTGCAGAATGCTTTAGACAATGATATACACATTACACCTTGCATGGTGCAGAATGCTATAGACAATGATATACACATTACACCTTGCATGGTGCAGAATGCTATAGACAATGATATACACATTACACATTGCATGGTGCAGAATGCTATAGACAATGATATACACATTACACATTGCATGGTGCAGAATGCTATAGACAATGAGATACACATTACACCTTGCATGGTGCAGAATGCTATAGACAATGATATACACATTACACATTGCATGGTGCAGAATGCTATAGACAATGATATACACATTACACATTGCATGGTGCAGAATGCTATAGACAATGATATACACATTACACCTTGCATGGTGCAGAATGCTATAGACAATGATATACACATTACACCTTGCATGGTGCAGAATGCTATAGACAATGATATACACATTACACCTTGCATGGTGCAGAATGCGATAGACAATGATATACACATTACACATTGCATGGTGCAGAATGCTATAGACAATGATATACACATTACACATTGCATGGTGCAGAATGCTATAGACAATGATATACACATTACACATTGCATGGTGCAGAATGCTATAGACAATGATATACACATTACACATTGCATGGTGCAGAATGCTATAGACAATGATATACACATTACACCTTGCATGGTGTAGAATGCGATAGACAATGATGTACACATTACACCTTGCACGGTGCAGAATGCTATAGACAATGATGTACACATTACACCTTGCATGGTGCAGAATGCAATAGACAATGATATACACATTACACCTTGCATGGTGCAGAATGCTATAGACAATTATATACGCATTACACCTTGCATGGTGCAGAATGCTATAGACAATGATATACACATTACACCTTGCATGGTGCAGAATGCTTTAGACAATGATATACACATTACACCTTGCATGGTGCAGAATGCTTTAGACAATGATATACACATTACACCTTGCATGGTGCAGAATGCTATAGACAATGATATACACATTACACCTTGCATGGTGCAGAATGCTATAGACAATGATATACACATTACACATTGCATGGTGCAGAATGCTATAGACAATGATATACACATTACACATTGCATGGTGCAGAATGCTATAGACAATGATATACACATTACACCTTGCATGGTGCAGAATGCTCTAGACAATGATATACACATTACACATTGCATGGTGCAGAATGCTATTGACAATGATATACACATTACACATTGCATGGTGCAGAATGCTTTAGACAATGATATACACATTACACATTGCATGGTGCAGAATGCGATAGACAATGATATACACATTACACATTGCATGGTGCAGAATGCTTTAGACAATGATATACACATTACACATTGCATGGTGCAGAATGCGATAGACAATGATATACACATTACACATTGCATGGTGCAGAATGCGATAGACAATGATATACACATTACACCTTGCATGGTGCAGAATGCTATAGACAATGATATACACATTACACCTTGCATGGTGCAGAATGCTATAGACAATGATATACACATTACACCTTGCATGGTGCAGAATGCGATAGACAATGATATACACATTACACCTTGCATGGTGCAGAATGCTATAGACAATGATATACACATTACACATTGCATGGTGCAGAATGCTATAGACAATGATATACACATTACACCTTGCATGGTGTAGAATGCTATAGACAATGATATACACATTACACATTGCATGGTGTAGAATGCTATAGACAATGATATACACATTACACCTTGCATGGTGCAGAATGCTATAGACAATGATATACACATTACACATTGCATGGTGCAGAATGCTTTAGACAATGATATACACATTACACATTGCATGGTACAGAATGCTATAGACAATGATATACACATTACACCTTGCATGGTGCAGAATGCTATAGACAATGATATACACATTACACCTTGCATGGTGCAGAAGGCTATAGACAATGATATACACATTACACCTTGCATGGTGCAGAATGCTATAGACAATGATATACACATTACACCTTGCATGGTGCAGAATGCTATAGACAATGATATACACATTACACCTTGCATGGTGCAGAATGCTATAGACAATGATATACACATTACACCTTGCATGGTGCAGAATGCTATAGACAATGATATACACATTACACCTTGCATGGTGCAGAATGCTATAGACAATGATATACACATTACACCTTGCATGGTGCAGACTGCTTTAGACAATGATATACACATTACACATTGCATGGTGCAGAATGCTATAGACAATGATATACACATTACACATTCCATGGTGCAGAATGCTATAGACAATGATATACACATTACACCTTGCATGGTGCAGAATGCTATAGACAATGATATACACATTACACCTTGCATGGTGCAGAATGCTATAGACAATGATATACACATTACACCTTGCATGGTGCAGAATGCTATAGAAATGATATACACATTACACATTGCATGGTGCAGAATGCTATAGACAATGATATACACATTACACATTGCATGGTGCAGAATGCTTTAGACAATGATATACACATTACACATTGCATGGTGCAGAATGCTATAGACAATGATATACACATTACACCTTGCATGGTGCAGAATGCTATAGACAATGATATACACATTACACATTGCATGGTGCAGAATGCTATAGACAATGATATACACATTACACATTGCATGGTGCAGAATGCGATAGACAATGATATACACATTACACATTGCATGGTGCAGAATGCTTTAGACAATGATATACACATTACACATTGCATGGTGCAGAATGCGATAGACAATGATATACACATTACACATTGCATGGTGCAGAATGCTATAGACAATGATATACACATTACACCTTGCATGGTGCAGAATGCTTTAGACAATGATATACACATTACACCTTGCATGGTGCAGAATGCTTTAGACAATGATATACACATTACAACTTGCATGGTGTAGAATGCTATAGACAATGATGTACACATTACACCTTGCATGGTGCAGAATGCTATAGACAATGATATACACATTACACCTTGCATGGTGCAGAATGCTTTAGACAATGATATACACATTACACATTGCATGGTGCAGAATGCTTTAGACAATGATATACACATTACACCTTGCATGGTGCAGAATGCTATAGACAATGATATACACATTACACCTTGCATGGTGCAGAATGCTTTAGACAATGATATACACATTACACATTGCATGGTGCAGAATGCTATAGACAATGATATACACATTACACCTTGCATGGTGCAGAATGCGATAGACAATGATGCACACATTACACACTGCATGGTGCAGAATGCGATAGACAATGATATACACATTACACATTGCATGGTGCAGAATGCGATAGACAATGATATACACATTACACCTTGCATGGTGCAGAATGCTATAGACAATGATATACACATTACACCTTGCATGGTGCAGAATGCTATAGACAATGATATACACATTACACCTTGCATGGTGCAGAATGCTATAGACAATGATATACACATTACACCTTGCATGGTGCAGAATGCTATAGACAATGACATACACATTACACCTTGCATGGTGCAGAATGCTATAGACAATGATATACACATTACACCTTGCATGGTGCAGAATGCTATAGACAATGATATACACATTACACCTTGCATGGTGCAGAATGCTATAGACAATGATATACACATTACACCTTGCATGGTGCAGAATGCTATAGACAATGATATACACATTACACATTGCATGGTGCAGAATGCTATAGACAATGATATACACATTACACATTGCATGGTGCAGAATGCTATAGACAATGATATACACATTACACCTTGCATGGTGCAGAATGCTATAGACAATGATATACACATTACACCTTGCATGGTGCAGAATGCTATAGACAATGATATACACATTACACCTTGCATGGTGCAGACTGCTTTAGACAATGATATACACATTACACATTGCATGGTGCAGAATGCTATAGACAATGATATACACATTACACATTCCATGGTGCAGAATGCTATAGACAATGATATACACATTACACCTTTCATGGTGCAGAATGCTATAGACAATGATATACACATTACACCTTGCATGGTGCAGAATGCTATAGACAATGATATACACATTACACCTTGCATGGTGCAGAATGCTATAGACAATGATATACACATTACACACTGCATGGTGCAGAATGCTATAGACAACGATATACACATTACACATTGCATGGTGCAGAATGCTTTAGACAATGATATACACATTACACATTGCATGGTGCAGAATGCTATAGACAATGATATACACATTACACATTGCATGGTGCAGAATGCGATAGACAATGATATACACATTACACATTGCATGGTGCAGAATGCTTTAGACAATGATATACACATTACACATTGCATGGTGCAGAATGCTATAGACAATGATATACACATTACACCTTGCATGGTGCAGAATGCTATAGACAATGATATACACATTACACATTGCATGGTGCAGAATGCTATAGACAATGATATACACATTACACATTGCATGGTGCAGAATGCTATAGACAATGATATACACATTACACATTGCATGGTGCAGAATGCTATAGACAATGATATACACATTACACCTTGCATGGTGCAGAATGCTTTAGACAATGATATACACATTACACCTTGCATGGTGCAGAATGCTTTAGACAATGATATACACATTACACCTTGCATGGTGTAGAATGCTATAGACAATGATGTACACATTACACCTTGCATGGTGCAGAATGCTATAGACAATGATATACACATTACACCTTGCATGGTGCAGAATGCTTTAGACAATGATATACACATTACACATTGCATGGTGCAGAATGCTTTAGACAATGATATACACATTACACCTTGCATGGTGCAGAATGCTATAGACAATGATATACACATTACACCTTGCATGGTGCAGAATGCTTTAGACAATGATATACACATTACACATTGCATGGTGCAGAATGCTATAGACAATGATATACACATTACACCTTGCATGGTGCAGAATGCAATAGACAATGATGCACACATTACACATTGCATGGTGCAGAATGCGATAGACAATGATATACACATTACACATTGCATGGTGCAGAATGCGAAAGACAATGATATACACATTACACCTTGCATGGTGCAGAATGCTATAGACAATGATATACACATTACACCTTGCATGGTGCAGAATGCTATAGACAATGATATACACATTACACCTTGCATGGTGCAGAATGCGATAGACAATGATATACACATTACACCTTGCATGGTGCAGAATGCTATAGACAATGATATACACCTTACACATTGCATGGTGCAGAATGCTATAGACAATGATATACACATTACACCTTGCATGGTGTAGAATGCTATAGACAATGATATACACATTACACATTGCATGGTGTAGAATGCTATAGACAATGATATACACATTACACCTTGCATGGTGTAGAATGCTATAGACAATGATATACACATTACACCTTGCATGGTGCAGAATGCTTTACACAATGATATACACATTACACATTGCATGGTGCAGAATGCTATAGACAATGATATACACATTACACCTTGCATGGTGCAGAATGCAATAGACAATGATGCACACATTACACATTGCATGGTGCAGAATGCGATAGACAATGATATACACATTACACATTGCATGGTGCAGAATGCGAAAGACAATGATATACACATTACACCTTGCATGGTGCAGAATGCTATAGACAATGATATACACATTACACCTTGCATGGTGCAGAATGCTATAGACAATGATATACACATTACACCTTGCATGGTGCAGAATGCGATAGACAATGATATACACATTACACCTTGCATGGTGCAGAATGCTATAGACAATGATATACACCTTACACATTGCATGGTGCAGAATGCTATAGACAATGATATACACATTACACCTTGCATGGTGTAGAATGCTATAGACAATGATATACACATTACACATTGCATGGTGTAGAATGCTATAGACAATGATATACACATTACACCTTGCATGGTGCAGAATGCTATAGACAATGATATACACATTACACATTGCATGGTGCAGAATGCTTTAGACAATGATATACACATTACACATTGCATGGTGCAGAATGCTATAGACAATGATATACACATTACACCTTGCATGGTGCAGAATGCTATAGACAATGATATACACATTACACCTTGCATGGTGCAGAATGCTATAGACAATGATATACACATTACACCTTGCATGGTGCAGAATGCTTTAGACAATGATATACACATTACACATTGCATGGTGCAGAATGCTTTAGACAATGATATACACATTACACCTTGCATGGTGCAGAATGCTATAGACAATGATATACACATTACACCTTGCATGGTGCAGAATGCTTTAGACAATGATATACACATTACACATTGCATGGTGCAGAATGCTATAGACAATGATATACACATTACACCTTGCATGGTGCAGAATGCTATAGACAATGATATACACATTACACCTTGCATGGTGCAGAATGCTATAGACAATGATATACACATTACACCTTGCATGGTGCAGAATGCTATAGACAATGATATACACATTACACATTGCATGGTGCAGAATGCTTTAGACAATAATATACACATTACACATTCATGGTGCAGAATGCTATAGACAATGATATACACATTACACATTGCATGGTGCAAAATGCTATAGACAATGATATACACATTACACATTGCATGGTGCAGAATGCTATAGACAATGATATACACATTACACATTGCATGGTGCAGAATGCTATAGACAATGATATACACATTACACCTTGCATGGTGCAGAATGCTATAGACAATGATATAAACATTACACATTGCATGGTGCAGAATGCTTTAGACAATGATATACACATTACACCTTGCATGGTGCAGAATGCAATAGACAATGATATACACATTACACATTGCATGGTGCAGAATGCTATAGACAATGATATACACATTACACATTGCATGGTGCAGAATGCTATAGACAATGAGAAACACATTACACCTTGCATGGTGCAGAATGCTATAGACAATGATATACACATTACACATTGCATGGTGCAGAATGCTTTAGACAATGATATACACATTACACCTTGCATGGTGCAGAATGCTATAGACAATGATATACACATTACACCTTGCATGGTGCAGAATGCTTTAGACAATGATATACACATTACACATTGCATGGTGCAGAATGCTATAAACAATGATATACACATTACACCTTGCATGGTGCAGAATGCTATAGACAATGATATACACATTACACATTGCATGGTGCAGAATGCTATAGACAATGATATACACATTACACCTTGCATGGTGCAGAATGCTATAGACAATGATATACACATTACACCTTGCATGGTGCAGAATGCTATAGACAATGATATACACATTACACCTTGCATGGTGCAGAATGCTTTAGACAATGATATACACATTACACATTGCATGGTGCAGAATGCTATAGACAATGATATACACATTACACCTTGCATGGTGCAGAATGCAATAGACAATGATGCACACATTACACATTGCATGGTGCAGAATGCGATAGACAATGATATACACATTACACATTGCATGGTGCAGAATGCGAAAGACAATGATATACACATTACACCTTGCATGGTGCAGAATGCTATAGACAATGATATACACATTACACCTTGCATGGTGCAGAATGCTATAGACAATGATATACACATTACACCTTGCATGGTGCAGAATGCGATAGACATTGATATACACATTACACCTTGCATGGTGCAGAATGCTATAGACAATGATATACACCTTACACATTGCATGGTGCAGAATGCTATAGACAATGATATACACATTACACCTTGCATGGTGTAGAATGCTATAGACAATGATATACACATTACACATTGCATGGTGTAGAATGCTATAGACAATGATATACACATTACACCTTGCATGGTGTAGAATGCTATAGACAATGATATACACATTACACCTTGCATGGTGCAGAATGCTTTAGACAATGATATACATATTACACATTGCATGGTGCAGAATGCTATAGACAATGATATACACATTACACCTTGCATGGTGCAGAATGCAATAGACAATGATGCACACATTACACATTGCATGGTGCAGAATGCGATAGACAATGATATACACATTACACATTGCATGGTGCAGAATGCGAAAGACAATGATATACACATTACACCTTGCATGGTGCAGAATGCTATAGACAATGATATACACATTACACCTTGCATGGTGCAGAATGCTATAGACAATGATATACACATTACACCTTGCATGGTGCAGAATGCGATAGACAATGATATACACATTACACCTTGCATGGTGCAGAATGCTATAGACAATTATATACGCATTACACCTTGCATGGTGCAGAATGCTATAGACAATGATATACACATTACACCTTGCATGGTGCAGAATGCTTTAGACAATGATATACACATTACACCTTGCATGGTGCAGAATGCTTTAGACAATGATATACACATTACACCTTGCATGGTGCAGAATGCTATAGACAATGATATACACATTACACCTTGCATGGTGCAGAATGCTATAGACAATGATATACACATTACACATTGCATGGTGCAGAATGCTATAGACAATGATATACACATTACACATTGCATGGTGCAGAATGCTATAGACAATGATATACACAATACACCTTGCATGGTGCAGAATGCTATAGACAATGATATACACATTACACATTGCATGGTGCAGAATGCTATTGACAATGATATACACATTACACATTGCATGGTGCAGAATGCTTTAGACAATGATATACACATTACACATTGCATGGTGCAGAATGCTATAGACAATGATATACACATTACACATTGCATGGTGCAGAATGCGATAGACAATGATATACACATTACACATTGCATGGTGCAGAATGCTTTAGACAATGATATACACATTACACATTGCATGGTGCAGAATGCGATAGACAATGATATACACATTACACATTGCATGGTGCAGAATGCGATAGACAATGATATACACATTACACCTTGCATGGTGCAGAATGCTATAGACAATGATATACACATTACACCTTGCATGGTGCAGAATGCTATAGACAATGATATACACATTACACCTTGCATGGAGCAGAATGCGATAGACAATGATATACACATTACACCTTGCATGGTGCAGAATGCTATAGACAATGATATACACATTACACATTGCATGGTGCAGAATGCTATAGACAATGATATACACATTACACCTTGCATGGTGTAGAATGCTATAGACAATGATATACACATTACACATTGCATGGTGTAGAATGCTATAGACAATGATATACACATTACACCTTGCATGGTGCAGAATGCTATAGACAATGATATACACATTACACATTGCATGGTGCAGAATGCTTTAGACAATGATATACACATTACACATTGCATGGTACAGAATGCTATAGACAATGATATACACATTACACCTTGCATGGTGCAGAATGCTATAGACAATGATATACACATTACACCTTGCATGGTGCAGAATGCTATAGACAATGATATACACATTACACCTTGCATGGTGCAGAATGCTATAGACAATGATATACACATTACACCTTGCATGGTGCAGAATGCTATAGACAATGATATACACATTACACCTTGCATGGTGCAGAATGCTATAGACAATGATATACACATTACACCTTGCATGGTGCAGAATGCTATAGACAATGATATACACATTACACCTTGCATGGTGCAGAATGCTATAGACAATGATATACACATTACACCTTGCATGGTGCAGACTGCTTTAGACAATGATATACACATTACACATTGCATGGTGCAGAATGCTATAGACAATGATATACACATTACACATTCCATGGTGCAGAATGCTATAGACAATGATATACACATTACACCTTGCATGGTGCAGAATGCTATAGACAATGATATACACATTACACCTTGCATGGTGCAGAATGCTATAGACAATGATATACACATTACACCTTGCATGGTGCAGAATGCTATAGAAATGATATACACATTACACATTGCATGGTGCAGAATGCTATAGACAATGATATACACATTACACATTGCATGGTGCAGAATGCTTTAGACAATGATATACACATTACACATTGCATGGTGCAGAATGCTATAGACAATGATATACACATTACACATTGCATGGTGCAGAATGCGATAGACAATGATATACACATTACACATTGCATGGTGCAGAATGCTTTAGACAATGATATACACATTACACATTGCATGGTGCAGAATGCTATAGACAATGATATACACATTACACCTTGCATGGTGCAGAATGCTATAGACAATGATATACACATTACACATTGCATGGTGCAGAATGCTATAGACAATGATATACACATTACACCTTGCATGGTGCACAATGCTATAGACAATGATATACACATTACACATTGCATGGTGCAGATTGCTATAGACAATGATATACACATTACACATTGCATGGTGCAGAATGCTATAGACAATGATATACACATTACACCTTGCATGGTGCAGAATGCTATAGACAATGATATACACATTACACATTGCATGGTGCAGAATGCTTTAGACAATGATATACACATTACACCTTGCATGGTGCAGAATGCTATAGACAATGATATACACATTACACCTTGCATGGTGCAGAATGCTATAGACAATGATATACACATTACACATTGCATGGTGCAGAATGCTATAGACAATGATATACACATTACACATTGCATGGTGCAGAATGCTATAGACAATGAGATACACATTACACCTTGCATGGTGCAGAATGCTATAGACAATGATATACACATTACACATTGCATGGTGCAGAATGCTATAGACAATGATATACACATTACACATTGCATGGTGCAGAATGCTATAGACAATGATATACACATTACACCTTGCATGGTGCAGAATGCTGTAGACAATGATATACACATTACACCTTGCATGGTGCAGAATGCTATAGACAATGATATACACATTACACCTTGCATGGTGCAGAATGCGATAGACAATGATATACACATTACACATTGCATGGTGCAGAATGCTATAGACAATGATATACACATTACACATTGCATGGTGCAGAATGCTATAGACAATGATATACACATTACACATTGCATGGTGCAGAATGCTATAGACAATGATATACACATTACACATTGCATGGTGCAGAATGCTATAGACAATGATATACACATTACACCTTGCATGGTGTAGAATGCGATAGACAATGATGTACACATTACACCTTGCACGGTGCAGAATGCTATAGACAATGATGTACACATTACACCTTGCATGGTGCAGAATGCAATAGACAATGATATACACATTACACCTTGCATGGTGCAGAATGCTATAGACAATTATATACGCATTACACCTTGCATGGTGCAGAATGCTATAGACAATGATATACACATTACACCTTGCATGGTGCAGAATGCTTTAGACAATGATATACACATTACACCTTGCATGGTGCAGAATGCTTTAGACAATGATATACACATTACACCTTGCATGGTGCAGAATGCTATAGACAATGATATACACATTACACCTTGCATGGTGCAGAATGCTATAGACAATGATATACACATTACACATTGCATGGTGCAGAATGCTATAGACAATGATATACACATTACACATTGCATGGTGCAGAATGCTATAGACAATGATATACACATTACACCTTGCATGGTGCAGAATGCTATAGACAATGATATACACATTACACATTGCATGGTGCAGAATGCTATTGACAATGATATACACATTACACATTGCATGGTGCAGAATGCTTTAGACAATGATATACACATTACACATTGCATGGTGCAGAATGCTATAGACAATGATATACACATTACACATTGCATGGTGCAGAATGCGATAGACAATGATATACACATTACACATTGCATGGTGCAGAATGCTTTAGACAATGATATACACATTACACATTGCATGGTGCAGAATGCGATAGACAATGATATACACATTACACATTGCATGGTGCAGAATGCGATAGACAATGATATACACATTACACCTTGCATGGTGCAGAATGCTATAGACAATGATATACACATTACACCTTGCATGGTGCAGAATGCTATAGACAATGATATACACATTACACCTTGCATGGTGCAGAATGCGATAGACAATGATATACACATTACACCTTGCATGGTGCAGAATGCTATAGACAATGATATACACATTACACATTGCATGGTGCAGAATGCTATAGACAATGATATACACATTACACCTTGCATGGTGTAGAATGCTATAGACAATGATATACACATTACACATTGCATGGTGTAGAATGCTATAGACAATGATATACACATTACACCTTGCATGGTGCAGAATGCTATAGACAATGATATACACATTACACATTGCATGGTGCAGAATGCTTTAGACAATGATATACACATTACACATTGCATGGTACAGAATGCTATAGACAATGATATACACATTACACCTTGCATGGTGCAGAATGCTATAGACAATGATATACACATTACACCTTGCATGGTGCAGAAGGCTATAGACAATGATATACACATTACACCTTGCATGGTGCAGAATGCTATAGACAATGATATACACATTACACCTTGCATGGTGCAGAATGCTATAGACAATGATATACACATTACACCTTGCATGGTGCAGAATGCTATAGACAATGATATACACATTACACCTTGCATGGTGCAGAATGCTATAGACAATGATATACACATTACACCTTGCATGGTGCAGAATGCTATAGACAATGATATACACATTACACCTTGCATGGTGCAGACTGCTTTAGACAATGATATACACATTACACATTGCATGGTGCAGAATGCTATAGACAATGATATACACATTACACATTCCATGGTGCAGAATGCTATAGACAATGATATACACATTACACCTTGCATGGTGCAGAATGCTATAGACAATGATATACACATTACACCTTGCATGGTGCAGAATGCTATAGACAATGATATACACATTACACCTTGCATGGTGCAGAATGCTATAGAAATGATATACACATTACACATTGCATGGTGCAGAATGCTATAGACAATGATATACACATTACACATTGCATGGTGCAGAATGCTTTAGACAATGATATACACATTACACATTGCATGGTGCAGAATGCTATAGACAATGATATACACATTACACATTGCATGGTGCAGAATGCGATAGACAATGATATACACATTACACATTGCATGGTGCAGAATGCTTTAGACAATGATATACACATTACACATTGCATGGTGCAGAATGCTATAGACAATGATATACACATTACACCTTGCATGGTGCAGAATGCTATAGACAATGATATACACATTACACATTGCATGGTGCAGAATGCTATAGACAATGATATACACATTACACATTGCATGGTGCAGAATGCGATAGACAATGATATACACATTACACATTGCATGGTGCAGAATGCTTTAGACAATGATATACACATTACACATTGCATGGTGCAGAATGCGATAGACAATGATATACACATTACACATTGCATGGTGCAGAATGCTATAGACAATGATATACACATTACACCTTGCATGGTGCAGAATGCTTTAGACAATGATATACACATTACACCTTGCATGGTGCAGAATGCTTTAGACAATGATATACACATTACAACTTGCATGGTGTAGAATGCTATAGACAATGATGTACACATTACACCTTGCATGGTGCAGAATGCTATAGACAATGATATACACATTACACATTGCATGGTGCAGAATGCTTTAGACAATGATATACACATTACACATTGCATGGTGCAGAATGCTATAGACAATGATATACACATTACACATTGCATGGTGCAGAATGCGATAGACAATGATATACACATTACACATTGCATGGTGCAGAATGCTTTAGACAATGATATACACATTACACATTGCATGGTGCAGAATGCTATAGACAATGATATACACATTACACCTTGCATGGTGCAGAATGCTATAGACAATGATATACACATTACACATTGCATGGTGCAGAATGCTATAGACAATGATATACACATTACACATTGCATGGTGCAGAATGCGATAGACAATGATATACACATTACACATTGCATGGTGCAGAATGCTTTAGACAATGATATACACATTACACATTGCATGGTGCAGAATGCGATAGACAATGATATACACATTACACATTGCATGGTGCAGAATGCTATAGACAATGATATACACATTACACCTTGCATGGTGCAGAATGCTTTAGACAATGATATACACATTACACCTTGCATGGTGCAGAATGCTTTAGACAATGATATACACATTACAACTTGCATGGTGTAGAATGCTATAGACAATGATGTACACATTACACCTTGCATGGTGCAGAATGCTATAGACAATGATATACACATTACACCTTGCATGGTGCAGAATGCTTTAGACAATGATATACACATTACACATTGCATGGTGCAGAATGCTTTAGACAATGATATACACATTACACATTGCATGGTGCAGAATGCGATAGACAATGATATACACATTACACATTGCATGGTGCAGAATGCTATAGACAATGATATACACATTACACATTCCATGGTGCAGAATGCTATAGACAATGATATACACATTACACCTTGCATGGTGCAGAATGCTATAGACAATGATATACACATTACACCTTGCATGGTGCAGAATGCTATAGACAATGATATACACATTACACCTTGCATGGTGCAGAATGCTATAGAAATGATATACACATTACACATTGCATGGTGCAGAATGCTATAGACAATGATATACACATTACACATTGCATGGTGCAGAATGCTTTAGACAATGATATACACATTACACATTGCATGGTGCAGAATGCTATAGACAATGATATACACATTACACATTGCATGGTGCAGAATGCGATAGACAATGATATACACATTACACATTGCATGGTGCAGAATGCTTTAGACAATGATATACACATTACACATTGCATGGTGCAGAATGCTATAGACAATGATATACACATTACACCTTGCATGGTGCAGAATGCTATAGACAATGATATACACATTACACATTGCATGGTGCAGAATGCTATAGACAATGATATACACATTACACCTTGCATGGTGCACAATGCTATAGACAATGATATACACATTACACATTGCATGGTGCAGATTGCTATAGACAATGATATACACATTACACATTGCATGGTGCAGAATGCTATAGACAATGATATACACATTACACCTTGCATGGTGCAGAATGCTATAGACAATGATATACACATTACACATTGCATGGTGCAGAATGCTTTAGACAATGATATACACATTACACCTTGCATGGTGCAGAATGCTATAGACAATGATATACACATTACACCTTGCATGGTGCAGAATGCTATAGACAATGATATACACATTACACATTGCATGGTGCAGAATGCTATAGACAATGATATACACATTACACATTGCATGGTGCAGAATGCTATAGACAATGAGATACACATTACACCTTGCATGGTGCAGAATGCTATAGACAATGATATACACATTACACATTGCATGGTGCAGAATGCTATAGACAATGATATACACATTACACATTGCATGGTGCAGAATGCTATAGACAATGATATACACATTACACCTTGCATGGTGCAGAATGCTGTAGACAATGATATACACATTACACCTTGCATGGTGCAGAATGCTATAGACAATGATATACACATTACACCTTGCATGGTGCAGAATGCGATAGACAATGATATACACATTACACATTGCATGGTGCAGAATGCTATAGACAATGATATACACATTACACATTGCATGGTGCAGAATGCTATAGACAATGATATACACATTACACATTGCATGGTGCAGAATGCTATAGACAATGATATACACATTACACATTGCATGGTGCAGAATGCTATAGACAATGATATACACATTACACCTTGCATGGTGTAGAATGCGATAGACAATGATGTACACATTACACCTTGCACGGTGCAGAATGCTATAGACAATGATGTACACATTACACCTTGCATGGTGCAGAATGCAATAGACAATGATATACACATTACACCTTGCATGGTGCAGAATGCTATAGACAATTATATACGCATTACACCTTGCATGGTGCAGAATGCTATAGACAATGATATACACATTACACCTTGCATGGTGCAGAATGCTTTAGACAATGATATACACATTACACCTTGCATGGTGCAGAATGCTTTAGACAATGATATACACATTACACCTTGCATGGTGCAGAATGCTATAGACAATGATATACACATTACACCTTGCATGGTGCAGAATGCTATAGACAATGATATACACATTACACATTGCATGGTGCAGAATGCTATAGACAATGATATACACATTACACATTGCATGGTGCAGAATGCTATAGACAATGATATACACATTACACCTTGCATGGTGCAGAATGCTATAGACAATGATATACACATTACACATTGCATGGTGCAGAATGCTATTGACAATGATATACACATTACACATTGCATGGTGCAGAATGCTTTAGACAATGATATACACATTACACATTGCATGGTGCAGAATGCTATAGACAATGATATACACATTACACATTGCATGGTGCAGAATGCGATAGACAATGATATACACATTACACATTGCATGGTGCAGAATGCTTTAGACAATGATATACACATTACACATTGCATGGTGCAGAATGCGATAGACAATGATATACACATTACACATTGCATGGTGCAGAATGCGATAGACAATGATATACACATTACACCTTGCATGGTGCAGAATGCTATAGACAATGATATACACATTACACCTTGCATGGTGCAGAATGCTATAGACAATGATATACACATTACACCTTGCATGGTGCAGAATGCGATAGACAATGATATACACATTACACCTTGCATGGTGCAGAATGCTATAGACAATGATATACACATTACACATTGCATGGTGCAGAATGCTATAGACAATGATATACACATTACACCTTGCATGGTGTAGAATGCTATAGACAATGATATACACATTACACATTGCATGGTGTAGAATGCTATAGACAATGATATACACATTACACCTTGCATGGTGCAGAATGCTATAGACAATGATATACACATTACACATTGCATGGTGCAGAATGCTTTAGACAATGATATACACATTACACATTGCATGGTACAGAATGCTATAGACAATGATATACACATTACACCTTGCATGGTGCAGAATGCTATAGACAATGATATACACATTACACCTTGCATGGTGCAGAAGGCTATAGACAATGATATACACATTACACCTTGCATGGTGCAGAATGCTATAGACAATGATATACACATTACACCTTGCATGGTGCAGAATGCTATAGACAATGATATACACATTACACCTTGCATGGTGCAGAATGCTATAGACAATGATATACACATTACACCTTGCATGGTGCAGAATGCTATAGACAATGATATACACATTACACCTTGCATGGTGCAGAATGCTATAGACAATGATATACACATTACACCTTGCATGGTGCAGACTGCTTTAGACAATGATATACACATTACACATTGCATGGTGCAGAATGCTATAGA
The DNA here is from genome assembly GCA_963995525.1 of Escarpia spicata. Lineage (NCBI taxonomy): Eukaryota > Metazoa > Annelida > Polychaeta > Sabellida > Siboglinidae > Escarpia > Escarpia spicata. The sequence continues at coordinate 19,020,948 of OZ023207.1, read as the reverse complement.
CAATGATATACACATTACACATTCCATGGTGCAGAATGCTATAGACAATGATATACACATTACACCTTGCATGGTGCAGAATGCTATAGACAATGATATACACATTACACCTTGCATGGTGCAGAATGCTATAGACAATGATATACACATTACACCTTGCATGGTGCAGAATGCTATAGAAATGATATACACATTACACATTGCATGGTGCAGAATGCTATAGACAATGATATACACATTACACATTGCATGGTGCAGAATGCTTTAGACAATGATATACACATTACACATTGCATGGTGCAGAATGCTATAGACAATGATATACACATTACACATTGCATGGTGCAGAATGCGATAGACAATGATATACACATTACACATTGCATGGTGCAGAATGCTTTAGACAATGATATACACATTACACATTGCATGGTGCAGAATGCTATAGACAATGATATACACATTACACCTTGCATGGTGCAGAATGCTATAGACAATGATATACACATTACACATTGCATGGTGCAGAATGCTATAGACAATGATATACACATTACACATTGCATGGTGCAGAATGCGATAGACAATGATATACACATTACACATTGCATGGTGCAGAATGCTTTAGACAATGATATACACATTACACATTGCATGGTGCAGAATGCGATAGACAATGATATACACATTACACATTGCATGGTGCAGAATGCTATAGACAATGATATACACATTACACCTTGCATGGTGCAGAATGCTTTAGACAATGATATACACATTACACCTTGCATGGTGCAGAATGCTTTAGACAATGATATACACATTACAACTTGCATGGTGTAGAATGCTATAGACAATGATGTACACATTACACCTTGCATGGTGCAGAATGCTATAGACAATGATATACACATTACACATTGCATGGTGCAGAATGCTTTAGACAATGATATACACATTACACATTGCATGGTGCAGAATGCTATAGACAATGATATACACATTACACATTGCATGGTGCAGAATGCGATAGACAATGATATACACATTACACATTGCATGGTGCAGAATGCTTTAGACAATGATATACACATTACACATTGCATGGTGCAGAATGCTATAGACAATGATATACACATTACACCTTGCATGGTGCAGAATGCTATAGACAATGATATACACATTACACATTGCATGGTGCAGAATGCTATAGACAATGATATACACATTACACATTGCATGGTGCAGAATGCGATAGACAATGATATACACATTACACATTGCATGGTGCAGAATGCTTTAGACAATGATATACACATTACACATTGCATGGTGCAGAATGCGATAGACAATGATATACACATTACACATTGCATGGTGCAGAATGCTATAGACAATGATATACACATTACACCTTGCATGGTGCAGAATGCTTTAGACAATGATATACACATTACACCTTGCATGGTGCAGAATGCTTTAGACAATGATATACACATTACAACTTGCATGGTGTAGAATGCTATAGACAATGATGTACACATTACACCTTGCATGGTGCAGAATGCTATAGACAATGATATACACATTACACCTTGCATGGTGCAGAATGCTTTAGACAATGATATACACATTACACATTGCATGGTGCAGAATGCTTTAGACAATGATATACACATTACACCTTGCATGGTGCAGAATGCTATAGACAATGATATACACATTACACCTTGCATGGTGCAGAATGCTTTAGACAATGATATACACATTACACATTGCATGGTGCAGAATGCTATAGACAATGATATACACATTACACCTTGCATGGTGCAGAATGCGATAGACAATGATGCACACATTACACACTGCATGGTGCAGAATGCGATAGACAATGATATACACATTACACATTGCATGGTGCAGAATGCGATAGACAATGATATACACATTACACCTTGCATGGTGCAGAATGCTATAGACAATGATATACACATTACACCTTGCATGGTGCAGAATGCTATAGACAATGATATACACATTACACCTTGCATGGTGCAGAATGCTATAGACAATGATATACACATTACACCTTGCATGGTGCAGAATGCTATAGACAATGACATACACATTACACCTTGCATGGTGCAGAATGCTATAGACAATGATATACACATTACACCTTGCATGGTGCAGAATGCTATAGACAATGATATACACATTACACCTTGCATGGTGCAGAATGCTATAGACAATGATATACACATTACACCTTGCATGGTGCAGAATGCTATAGACAATGATATACACATTACACATTGCATGGTGCAGAATGCTATAGACAATGATATACACATTACACATTGCATGGTGCAGAATGCTATAGACAATGATATACACATTACACCTTGCATGGTGCAGAATGCTATAGACAATGATATACACATTACACCTTGCATGGTGCAGAATGCTATAGACAATGATATACACATTACACCTTGCATGGTGCAGACTGCTTTAGACAATGATATACACATTACACATTGCATGGTGCAGAATGCTATAGACAATGATATACACATTACACATTCCATGGTGCAGAATGCTATAGACAATGATATACACATTACACCTTTCATGGTGCAGAATGCTATAGACAATGATATACACATTACACCTTGCATGGTGCAGAATGCTATAGACAATGATATACACATTACACCTTGCATGGTGCAGAATGCTATAGACAATGATATACACATTACACACTGCATGGTGCAGAATGCTATAGACAACGATATACACATTACACATTGCATGGTGCAGAATGCTTTAGACAATGATATACACATTACACATTGCATGGTGCAGAATGCTATAGACAATGATATACACATTACACATTGCATGGTGCAGAATGCGATAGACAATGATATACACATTACACATTGCATGGTGCAGAATGCTTTAGACAATGATATACACATTACACATTGCATGGTGCAGAATGCTATAGACAATGATATACACATTACACCTTGCATGGTGCAGAATGCTATAGACAATGATATACACATTACACATTGCATGGTGCAGAATGCTATAGACAATGATATACACATTACACATTGCATGGTGCAGAATGCTATAGACAATGATATACACATTACACATTGCATGGTGCAGAATGCTATAGACAATGATATACACATTACACCTTGCATGGTGCAGAATGCTTTAGACAATGATATACACATTACACCTTGCATGGTGCAGAATGCTTTAGACAATGATATACACATTACACCTTGCATGGTGTAGAATGCTATAGACAATGATGTACACATTACACCTTGCATGGTGCAGAATGCTATAGACAATGATATACACATTACACCTTGCATGGTGCAGAATGCTTTATACAATGATATACACATTACACATTGCATGGTGCAGAATGCTTTAGACAATGATATACACATTACACCTTGCATGGTGCAGAATGCTATAGACAATGATATACACATTACACCTTGCATGGTGCAGAATGCTTTAGACAATGATATACACATTACACATTGCATGGTGCAGAATGCTATAGACAATGATATACACATTACACCTTGCATGGTGCAGAATGCAATAGACAATGATGCACACATTACACATTGCATGGTGCAGAATGCGATAGACAATGATATACACATTACACATTGCATGGTGCAGAATGCGAAAGACAATGATATACACATTACACCTTGCATGGTGCAGAATGCTATAGACAATGATATACACATTACACCTTGCATGGTGCAGAATGCTATAGACAATGATATACACATTACACCTTGCATGGTGCAGAATGCGATAGACAATGATATACACATTACACCTTGCATGGTGCAGAATGCTATAGACAATGATATACACCTTACACATTGCATGGTGCAGAATGCTATAGACAATGATATACACATTACACCTTGCATGGTGTAGAATGCTATAGACAATGATATACACATTACACATTGCATGGTGTAGAATGCTATAGACAATGATATACACATTACACCTTGCATGGTGTAGAATGCTATAGACAATGATATACACATTACACCTTGCATGGTGCAGAATGCTTTAGACAATGATATACACATTACACATTGCATGGTGCAGAATGCTATAGACAATGATATACACATTACACCTTGCATGGTGCAGAATGCAATAGACAATGATGCACACATTACACATTGCATGGTGCAGAATGCGATAGACAATGATATACACATTACACATTGCATGGTGCAGAATGCGAAAGACAATGATATACACATTACACCTTGCATGGTGCAGAATGCTATAGACAATGATATACACATTACACCTTGCATGGTGCAGAATGCTATAGACAATGATATACACATTACACCTTGCATGGTGCAGAATGCGATAGACAATGATATACACATTACACCTTGCATGGTGCAGAATGCTATAGACAATGATATACACCTTACACATTGCATGGTGCAGAATGCTATAGACAATGATATACACATTACACCTTGCATGGTGTAGAATGCTATAGACAATGATATACACATTACACATTGCATGGTGTAGAATGCTATAGACAATGATATACACATTACACCTTGCATGGTGCAGAATGCTATAGACAATGATATACACATTACACATTGCATGGTGCAGAATGCTTTAGACAATGATATACACATTACACATTGCATGGTGCAGAATGCTATAGACAATGATATACACATTACACCTTGCATGGTGCAGAATGCTATAGACAATGATATACACATTACACCTTGCATGGTGCAGAATGCTATAGACAATGATATACACATTACACCTTGCATGGTGCAGAATGCTTTAGACAATGATATACACATTACACATTGCATGGTGCAGAATGCTTTAGACAATGATATACACATTACACCTTGCATGGTGCAGAATGCTATAGACAATGATATACACATTACACCTTGCATGGTGCAGAATGCTTTAGACAATGATATACACATTACACATTGCATGGTGCAGAATGCTATAGACAATGATATACACATTACACCTTGCATGGTGCAGAATGCTATAGACAATGATATACACATTACACCTTGCATGGTGCAGAATGCTATAGACAATGATATACACATTACACCTTGCATGGTGCAGAATGCTATAGACAATGATATACACATTACACATTGCATGGTGCAGAATGCTTTAGACAATAATATACACATTACACATTCATGGTGCAGAATGCTATAGACAATGATATACACATTACACATTGCATGGTGCAAAATGCTATAGACAATGATATACACATTACACATTGCATGGTGCAGAATGCTATAGACAATGATATACACATTACACATTGCATGGTGCAAAATGCTATAGACAATGATATACACATTACACATTGCATGGTGCAGAATGCTATAGACAATGATATAAACATTACACATTGCATGGTGCAGAATGCTTTAGACAATGATATACACATTACACCTTGCATGGTGCAGAATGCAATAGACAATGATATACACATTACACATTGCATGGTGCAGAATGCTATAGACAATGATATACACATTACACATTGCATGGTGCAGAATGCTATAGACAATGAGAAACACATTACACCTTGCATGGTGCAGAATGCTATAGACAATGATATACACATTACACATTGCATGGTGCAGAATGCTTTAGACAATGATATACACATTACACCTTGCATGGTGCAGAATGCTATAGACAATGATATACACATTACACCTTGCATGGTGCAGAATGCTTTAGACAATGATATACACATTACACATTGCATGGTGCAGAATGCTATAAACAATGATATACACATTACACCTTGCATGGTGCAGAATGCTATAGACAATGATATACACATTACACATTGCATGGTGCAGAATGCTATAGACAATGATATACACATTACACCTTGCATGGTGCAGAATGCTATAGACAATGATATACACATTACACCTTGCATGGTGCAGAATGCTATAGACAATGATATACACATTACACCTTGCATGGTGCAGAATGCTATAGACAATGATATACACATTACACCTTGCATGGTGCAGAATGCTATAGACAATGATATACACATTACAAATTGCATGGTGCAGAATGCTTTAGACAATAATATACACATTACACATTGCATGGTGCAGAATGCTATAAACAATGATATACACTTTACACATTGCATGGTGCAGAATGCTATAGACAATGATATACACATTACACATTGCATGGTGCAGAATGCTATAGACAATGATATACACATTACACATTGCATGGTGCAGAATGCTATAGACAATGATATACACATTACACCTTGCATGGTGCATAATGCTATAGACAATGATATACACATTACACATTGCATGGCGCAGAATGCTTTAGACAATGATATACACATTACACCTTGCATGGTGCAGAATGCTATAGACAATGATATACACATTACACCTTGCATGGTGCAGAATGCTATAGACAATGATATACACATTACACATTGCATGGTGCAGAATGCTTTAGACAATGATATACACATTACACCTTGCATGGTGCAGAATGCTATAGACAATGATATACACATTACACCTTGCATGGTGCAGAATGCTTTAGACAATGATATACACATTACACATTGCATGGTGCAGAATGCTATAAACAATGATATACACATTACACCTTGCATGGTGCAGAATGCTATAGACAATGATATACACATTACACCTTGCATGGTGCAGAATGCTATAGACAATGATGTACACATTACACATTGCATGGTGCAGAATGCTATAGACAATGATATACACATTACACCTTGCATGGTGCAGAATGCTATAGACAATGATATACACATTACACCTTGCATGGTGCAGAATGCTATAGACAATGATATACACATTACACCTTGCATGGTGCAGAATGCTATAGACAATGATATACACATTACACCTTGCATGGTGCAGAATGCTATAGACAATGATATACACATTACAAATTGCATGGTGCAGAATGCTTTAGACAATAATATACACATTACACATTGCATGGTGCAGAATGCTATAGACAATGATATACACTTTACACATTGCATGGTGCAGAATGCTATAGACAATGATATACACATTACACATTGCATGGTGCAGAATGCTATAGACAATGATATACACATTACACATTGCATGGTGCAGAATGCTATAGACAATGATATACACATTACACCTTGCATGGTGCATAATGCTATAGACAATGATATACACATTACACATTGCATGGCGCAGAATGCTTTAGACAATGATATACACATTACACCTTGCATGGTGCAGAATGCTATAGACAATGATATACACATTACACATTGCATGGTGCAGAATGCTATAGACAATGATATACACATTACACATTGCATGGTGCAGAATGCTATAGACAATGAGATACACATTACACCTTGCATGGTGCAGAATGCTATAGACAATGATATACACATTACACATTGCATGGTGCAGAATGCTTTAGACAATGATATACACATTACACCTTGCATGGTGCAGAATGCTATAGACAATGATATACACATTACACCTTGCATGGTGCAGAATGCTTTAGACAATGATATACACATTACACATTGCATGGTGCAGAATGCTATAAACAATGATATACACATTACACCTTGCATGGTGCAGAATGCTATAGACAATGATATACACATTACACCTTGCATGGTGCAGAATGCTATAGACAATGATGTACACATTACACATTGCATGGTGCAGAATGCTATAGACAATGATATACACATTACACCTTGCATGGTGCAGAATGCTATAGACAATGATATACACATTACACCTTGCATGGTGCAGAATGCTATACACAATGATATACACATTACACATTGCATGGTGCAGAAAGCTTTAGACAATGATATACACATTACACATTGCATGGTGCAGAATGCTATAGACAATGATATACACATTACACCTTGCATGGTGCAGAATGCAATAGACAATGATATACACATTACACCTTGCATGGTGCAGAATGCTATATACAATGATATACACATTACACCTTGCATGGTGCAGAAAGCTTTAGACAATGATATACACATTACACATTGCATGGTGCAGAATGCTATAGACAATGATATACACATTACACCTTGCATGGTGCAGAATGCAATAGACAATGATATACACATTACACCTTGCATGGTGCAGAATGCTATAGACAATGATATACACATTACACCTTGCATGGTGCAGAATGCTATAGACAATGATATACACATTACACCTTGCCTGGTGCAGAATGCTATAGACAATGATATACACATTACACCTTGCATGGTGCAGAATGCTATAGACAATGATATACACATTACACCTTGCATGGTGCAGAATGCTATAGACAATGATATACACATTACACCTTGCATGGTGCAGAATGCTATAGACAATGATATACAAATTACACCTTGCATGGTGCAGAATGCTATAGACAATGATATACACATTACACATTGCACGGTGCAGAATGCTATAGACAATGATGTACACATTACACCTTGCATGGTGCAGAATGCTATAGACAATGATATACACATTACACCTTGCATGGTGCAGAATGCTTTAGACAATGATATACACATTACACCTTGCATGGTGCAGAATGCTATAGACAATGATATACACATTACACCTTGCATGGTGCAGAATGCTATAGACAATGATGTACACATTACACCTTGCATGGTGCAGAATGCTTTAGACAATGATATACACATTACACCTTGCATGGTGCAGAATGCTATAGACAATGATATATACATTACACCTTGCATGGTGCAGAATGCTATAGACAATGATATACACATTACACATTGCATGGTGCAGAATGCTATAGACAATGATATACACATTACACATTGCATGGTGCAGAATGCTTTAGACAATGATATACACATTACACCTTGCATGGTGCAGAATGCTATAGACAATGATATACACATTACACCTTGCATGGTGCAGAATGCTTTAGACAATGATATACACATTACACATTGCATGGTGCAGAATGCTATAGACAATGATATACACATTACACCTTGCATGGTGCAGAATGCGATAGACAATGATGCACACATTACACATTGCATGGTGCAGAATGCGATAGACAATGATATACACATTACACCTTGCATGGTGCAGAATGCAATAGACAATGATATACACATTACACCTTGCATGGTGCAGAATGCTATAGACAATGATATACACATTACACCTTGCATGGTGCAGAATGCTATAGACAATGATATACACATTACACCTTGCATGGTGCAGAATGCTATAGACAATGATATACACATTACACATTGCACGGTGCAGAATGCTATAGACAATGATGTACACATTACACCTTGCATGGTGCAGAATGCTATATACAATGATATACACATTACACCTTGCATGGTGCAGAATGCTTTAGACAATGATATACACATTACACCTTGCATGGTGCAGAATGCTATAGACAATGATATACACATTACACCTTGCATGGTGCAGAATGCTATAGACAATGATGTACACATTACACCTTGCATGGTGCAGAATGCTTTAGACAATGATATACACATTACACCTTGCATGGTGCAGAATGCTATAGACAATGATATACACATTACACCTTGCATGGTGCAGAATGCTATAGACAATGATATACACATTACACATTGCATGGTGCAGAATGCTATAGACAATGATATACACATTACACATTGCAAGGTGCAGAATGCTTTAGACAATGATATACACATTACACCTTGCATGGTGCAGAATGCTATAGACAATGATATACACATTACACCTTGCATGGTGCAGAATGCTTTAGACAATGATATACACATTACACATTGCATGGTGCAGAATGCTATAGACAATGATATACATATTACACCTTGCATGGTGCAGAATGCGATAGACAATGATGCACACATTACACATTGCACGGTGCAGAATGCTATAGACAATGATGTACACATTACACCTTGCATGGTGCAGAATGCTATATACAATGATATACACATTACACCTTGCATGGTGCAGAATGCTTTAGACAATGATATACACATTACACCTTGCATGGTGCAGAATGCTATAGACAATGATATACACATTACACCTTGCATGGTGCAGAATGCTATAGACAATGATGTACACATTACACCTTGCATGGTGCAGAATGCTTTAGACAATGATATACACATTACACCTTGCATGGTGCAGAATGCTATAGACAATGATATACACATTACACCTTGCATGGTGCAGAATGCTATAGACAATGATATACACATTACACATTGCATGGTGCAGAATGCTATAGACAATGATATACACATTACACATTGCAAGGTGCAGAATGCTTTAGACAATGATATACACATTACACCTTGCATGGTGCAGAATGCTATAGACAATGATATACACATTACACCTTGCATGGTGCAGAATGCTTTAGACAATGATATACACATTACACATTGCATGGTGCAGAATGCTATAGACAATGATATACATATTACACCTTGCATGGTGCAGAATGCGATAGACAATGATGCACACATTACACATTGCATGGTGCAGAATGCGATAGACAATGATGCACACATTACACCTTGCATGGTGCAGAATGCGATAGACAATGATGCACACATTACACATTGCATGGTGCAGAATGCTATAGACAATGATGTACACATTACACCTTGCATGGTGCAGAATGCCATAGACAATGATATACACATTACACATTGCATGGTGCAGAATGCTTTAGACAATGATATACACATTACACCTTGCATGGTGCAGAATGCTATAGACAATGATATAGACATTACACCTTGCATGGTGCAGAATGCTATAGACAATGATATACACATTACACCTTGCATGGTGCAGAATGCTATAGACAATGATATACACATTACACCTTGCATGGTGCAGAATGCGATAGACAATGATATACACGTTACACCTTGCACGGTGCAGAATGCTTTAGACAATGATATACACATTACACCTTGCACGGTGCAGAATGCGATAGACAATCTAAAGTCTGGTAAAGCGTGTGGTAATGATGGGCTATCTGCAGAACATTTTATACATGCAGACAGGCGCATCACTACATTATTGTCCATTTGTTTACACCGGTGTTATGTCACATGGATATCTGCCTGATGACTTTATGAAAACTATTATTATACCTTTGGTCAAAAACAAGTCTGGTGACTCTAGTGATTTTAACAGCTACATACCTATAGCACTGGTCACAGATGCTTCCAAATTCTTTGAACTTGTATTACTTGAACTTACGGAATATTACCTTGACACAACAGACAATCAGTTTGGATTCAAGAAGGGCAATTGTGCTGATCATTGTATATATGCGTTAACAATGATATTAAGTATTATATGAGCTACAAAAGTCGTGTGTTTGCATGTTTTTAGATGCATCAAAAGATAGAGTTAACAATTGGACACTCTTTAGACAATTGCTTAATCGTGCTGTGCCAAACCTACTCGTACGAATTTCGTTGTAATGGTATATAACCCTAATGTTTTGTATTAATTGGGGTTCCATGACCTCTCACTTTTTTAATATCTCAAATGGTGTTAGACAAGGTGGTATTTTATATCCATATTTACTTAATGTATACGTGGACGATTTAAGCATTATGCTTAACACTCTGGTGTAGGATTCACCTACACAGCATCAGTACAAACCATATGTTCTATGCAGACAAGTTATGTGTCATTGCACCAAGTCCCAGTGGCCTCCAGGCATTATTGAATATGTGTGCCATCTTTGGCTTCGACAATGACATTATATATCACCTATACAATCAGTATGCATGGTTTCCAAACCACATGGTTTTCATATCAAATGTCCGGAAGAAGAACGCGTCAAACCTGCTGAAATCATCAGACAAATTGAGGAAGATGTCTTAAGGTGAAGTGAAAGAATTCGTTGAAAGGTATAATAAGTTTCACACCCGGAATCAGGAAAACGAATCGTTTGAGCAATACTATTCAGTGTTAACAAATCTGACTAAAACCTGGGTTTAGCAACTGTATGTGAGACAAGCTGATTGTCGACAGGATAATCATCGGTGTAAAAAGTGAAAAGATCCGCATGCAAGAGGCTGAAGAACACTGTAAAATTCTGAATAAAACAGAAGAAGTGAACAGAGTCGACACCAGATACAGACACTACACTACTAAGTCGACATTCGACGAAAGAAAATCTGCTAGTCAGCGAAAATGCAAATTCTGCTGTAAAACGAACCCCATGAAGAAAGAACTCTGCCCTGCATGGGGCAAGACGTGTGATGCGTGTTGGGGCCGAAACCATTTCAGAGGCTCCGTACAATGCCCAAAGACTGTTCAAATTGTACAAATTTTGATTCATAAGAGTGTGCAGGTATTGTATCTGAATATCAAGTAAATTCATACAAATCAAATAAATCTGGTCTTTGCCTGACATTTATGTGTGGAAAAGCATGAAAAGAATATTAGCTCCCTCAACCAGATAAAGTAATGCATTTATGATTTTGTTGCACACATGAAGTGTATAACATATGCATGTTTGTTGTATTAGAAGTTCCCAAATGAACACATGTTTGAGTATTTTTTAGGGTCCATGACACTATCCCTTAATATTAATTTGGTTCAAAAGAGAAGTGACATAAGTTCCAATTAGATAATGTTACTTTGTTATCGAACAATACAAGGTTTTTATTTTCTATGAGAAGACCTGATATGTTGCATTTTTTGCCAACCTAAAACTTCAGTAAAATGGTGACTAGAAGTTTTCAAATCGTTAATTAGGATATAAAACAATCATTATGATAGAAAATATTGATGCGCGGTGTTTATCACTATTTGTGTGTTGTTGGTCTCGCTCTTTGCCCTAAGAGTGGATTAACGATCACGTTAGTGAAATGCAGTTTACAAAAACTCCTTGAATTTTCCGTCAGATTTTGTTTTAGGACGGATTTTCCGTAACAGCTTAATATGTTAGTGAAATGGTCCCCTGGAACAAAATGACTTTTCTCTTCAACAAAACGAACAATTAGAGCACTTGCAGCAGCAGCTGCTGCAGCAGCAACAACAGCAGTAATACAGCGACAACATATATGAGTGACAGCAATGTTCAGTGGACGACAAAATTGTTCAAGGAAAAAGCTGTTGGTTGTTCGCTTACCTGACACATACAATGCAAACAGTTGGCACTGGGATCTCAACATAAAACAATTGTCATCATTATAAGTATCTACGTAACCGCGACTAACACCACCACCACCACCAACACAAACACCACCACCACCACCAACACAAACACCACCAACACCACCAACACACACACCACCAATACGGCATCAGACATGTCGTGAAATCCTTATAAAATCCTACCATGCAGACTGATACTTTATTACAGTGGTATAGCTACACAGGCTCCACATATGTCCTGCATATTTTCTCTTTCACATAATCTCTCTCCAATGGATCATCGGCCAATTGTCATATTTTGTTAGTATTTTTCGTATTTGGTAGTGTTTTATCGTATTATAAACAGTTAAAAAATAAGTATAATTCGATTTTTTTTATATCATTTCCATTTGTGTGCTATTTGTGTACTATTTGTGTGCTATTTGTGTGCTATTTGTGTGCTATTTGTGTACTATTTATGTGCTATTTGTGTGCTATTTGTGTGGTATTTGTGTGCTATTTGTGTGCTATTCTATATATATTGTAGTCTCATAATACTACAGAATGCAATCTGCTCCTAATGGCAAAACGGTGTAAGTAGCGGATACGGTGATGCTCAATGCAGACTTACCCGCGGATACGGCGATGCTCAATGCAGACTTACACGCGGATACGGCGATGCTCAATGCAGACTTACACGCGGATACGGTGATGCTCAATGCAGACTTACCCGCGGATACGGCGATGCTCAATGCAGACTTACCCGCGGATACGGCGATGCTCAATGCAGACTTACCCGCGGATACGGTGATGCTCAATGCAGACTTACCCGCGGATACGGTGATGCTCAATGCAGACTTACACGCGGATACGGCGATGCTCAATGCAGACTTACACGCGGATACGGCGATGCTCAATGCAGACTTACCCGCGGATACGGCGATGCTCAATGCAGACTTACCCGCGGATACGGCGATGCTCAATGCAGACTTACCCGCGGATACGGTGATGCTCAATGCAGACTTACCCGCGGATACGGTGATGCTCAATGCAGACTTACACGCGGATACGGTGATGCTCAATGCAGACTTACCCGCGGATAAGGCGATGCTCAATGCAGACTTACCCGCGGATAAGGCGATGCTCAATGCAGACTTACCCGCGGATACGGCGATGCTCAATGCAGACTTACCCGCGGATACGGTGATGCTCAATGCAGACTTACCCGCGGATACGGCGATGCTCAATGCAGACTTACACGCGGATACGGCGATGCTCAATGCAGACTTACCCGCGGATACGGCGATGCTCAATGCAGACTTACCCGCGGATACGGTGATGCTCAATGCAGACTTACCCGCGGATACGGTGATGTTCAATGCAGACTTACACGCGGATACGGCGATGCTCAATGCAGACTTACACGCGGATACGGCGATGCTCAATGCAGACTTACACGCGGATACGGCGATGTTCAATGCAGACTTACACGCGGATACGGTGATGCTCAACGCAGACTTACACGCGGATAAGGTGATGCTCAATGCAGACTTACACGCGGATACGGTGATGCTCAATGCAGACTTTCACGCGGATACGGCGATGCTCAATGCAGACTTACACGCGGATACGGTGATGCTCAATGCAGATTTACACGCGGATACGGTGATGCTCAATGCAGACTTACCCGCGGATACGGCGATGCTCAATGCAGATTTACACACGGATACGGTGATGCTCAATGCAGACTTACCCGCGGATACGGCGATGCTCAATGCAGACTTACACGCAGATACGGCGATGCTCAATGCAGACTTACACGCGGATACGGTGATGCTCAATGCAGACTTACCCGCGGATACGGCGATGCTCAATGCAGACTTACCCGCGGATACGGCGATGCTCAATGCAGACTTACCCGCGGATACGGCGATGCTCAATGCAGACTTACCCGCGGATACGGTGATGCTCAATGCAGACTTACACGCGGATACGGCGATGCTCAATGCAGACTTACACGGGGATACGGTGATGCTCAATGCAGACTTACCCGCGGATACGGCGATGCTCAATGCAGACTTACACGCGGATACGGTGATGCTCAATGCAGACTTACACGCGGATACGGCGATGCTCAATGCAGACTTACACGCGGATACGGTGATGCTCAATGCAGACTTACACGCGGATACGGCGATGCTCAATGCAGACTTACACGCGGATACGGTGATGCTCAATGCAGAATTACACGCGGATACGGCGATGCTCAATGCAGACTTACACGCGGATACGGTGATGCTCAATGCAGACTTACACGCGGATACGGCGATGCTCAATTCAGACTTACACGCGGATACGGCGATGCTCAATGCAGACTTACTCGCGGATACGGCGATGCTCAATGCAGACTTACACGCGGATACGGCGATGCTCAATGCAGACTTACACGCGGATACGGCGATGCTCAATGCAGACTTACACGCGGATACGGCGATGCTCAATGCAGACTTACACGCGGATACGGCGATGCTCAATGCAGACTTACACGCGGATACGGCGATGCTCAATGCAGACTTACACGCGGATACGGCGATGCTCAATGCAGACTTACACGCGGATACGGTGATGCTCAATGCAGACAAACACAGAATAATTGCAATGGCCACACCCGACATGGACAAATACATTTCATTATGAACACCGAGTAATACTCAAATACAAATACATATCAACATGGGAATATCTAAGTGATACGTGCAACTGATATTGTAATTAACCGGTTAAATTATTAAATATTATGTTAACTGAATCGAAAGTTATATTATTTCTTAACAACACTGATTCCAAAAATTGTTAATGGACAAGTGCAACACAATCTACACATCTCACAAGATATGTCATTAAAAGTGAGGTGTGTTTTTATAAAATAAAATTAGGGTTTATTTTATATTCCTTGGCAATTAAGTTGAAATGTTGGTTCCATTTCATAACTGCTTCAATATTCTCATGGGTTGAATGGAACAAAATCAGATGTTGAGTAAGTATTACTTGGCTAATAGCCAGCAAGTTTTGTTATGTGGGTGCTTAAACCCTTCTTCTATGAAGTTGTTAATGTATGATATATTAAAATGTATGGTAATGATTGAAGGCACGTTATTCCAAACAGTTGAAGGTGGTGCTAGTAACACCAAAGATGGGTTGTTGGTTGGTTGGTTTGTCGAATTGTCGATTGGTTGGTTGGTTACCTAAGATGACTTGTGTATTTGATTGATTAAATTGTACACACTTTACAATGATATGTACTAAATCAACTAATGTGTTATTGACTATGGTGTATGTCTACAGTGATCCAGAAATTACGTACATGTGGCGTCCCTCAAGGACCAATGTTATGTCCACTTCTTTTAATCGTCCATATAAACGACATTCTTAAAACAACAAATATATTTAATGTCATATTATTTTGAGATGATACAAATATGTTTAATTCGTACACAAATTTTATCAGGTTTTCTGAAGAAGAAAATATGGAACACAAATGAAAAACAGTGTGGTTTCAATGTAACAAACTATCATTAAACATAAATAAATAACACATATTTATTCAGTAGTTTATAAAGTATAATCAGAGTAGGCGGATAATCTGGGCCCGGAAGAATCTGGGACCGCGTACCGGTATGCAGTATTCATTTCGCAGGGAGGTGGAAACAGTGGACGAATAGACTAGTGAGCTACGCCCAAGAAGGTGTCAATGTGGTTTACCTCGAAACATTGGCTATGCTAGCCGTACATTTGACGACAGCAGAAATTAAATTGTCGGCGAAAACATATTTAAAATGAGAAGAATGGTTTGTTGCTCCAAGTTGAGGTGAACGCTAGTTGTTTTATTTACTAATATAGACGGGCGGCCAAGGACGACAAAAGTGCTCAGAACATTTTCGAAGGCATTTTTGTTACAAGCAACCAACAAAATTATATGTTTTAGATATACGTTAGTGATTATGGTATGGGTTATTGGAATTTGTGATGTTGGATGTTTATGTCAGAAAACGGGTTTTTATGTAAATTTGACATGAATTTGATCAAAACAGTATTATGTCATTATCAGACATAATAACAATGTTTTCTGTTTCCAAATCAGCTGGTAGTTTCTTTATATAGGCCATACCTTACACAATCAGAGTTTATGTTGGTCTAAAATGGGGTTTAACTAGGTATGGGTCATGTTTGTCCCGAAAAATGCAAAATTTGACCAAAATGTAGTTAAGTAACCATTTTAACTATATTTTTCCGAATGTAATCGGTTTATTACAACTTTCGAGCCACTTTAGATGTTGTCCACATATATCAATGGTTTTCGTGTACCGCGTTTATTAGATACAATTTGGATTTTTTTGGTTAATTGTGGGTCATATTTGCTTGACATCAAATGTCACACAAAGTTAGTCTAAACACTATTTTGTTAACACTAGGCCTACCACCTATGTTAAAATCACCAACTAGGCATTGCTTATGTACATAGGTCACTGGTTACAGAGTAGGCGGTCAGGTTTTGGACTTTTGATTAAAGATGGGTTATTCAACCAATTGTATGACTAATTATATATTATATTTTAGGGTGTAATCGGTTTGGTGCAACCTGCCTATCATAATATATGGTTGACCACATGTTTCAATGTTTATGATGCGGGAAGCAAAATTGCTCAGCGGGGGGATGCGTAGGCACCAATTGCACCCTCTCGTATCATACGAGCCATCATTGGGCTATTCCCACTGCAGCTGCAGGAGACAGTACTGCATTTGAACACGAATCCCCCTCTCGTATCATACGAGATACGAGAGGGGAGTAGGAGGCAGTACTGCATTTGAACTCGAATCACCCTCTCGTATCATACGGGCCATCATTGGGCTTTTCCCAGTGCAGCTGCAGGAGACAGTACTGCATTTGAACTCGAATCCCCCTCTCGTATCATATGGGCCATCACTGGGTTATTCCCACTGCAGCTGCAGGAGACAGTACTGCATTTGAACTCGAATCCCCAAGTTACAAGCCCAATAAAGAAATATGGAATTGTAAGAAATGTTTACAAAACACCTGCCCACCCCTGTACTTGATGGTTCAACTGTTTACATAGTTGTATCTGCATCAGCCTAGCTTTCTAGATAGCCGGACCTCACGTCTCACATCCAATCAGCGTAGTTTGTTTAAATACGATGTCTCCAGTACTGGTGCCGTCTCGTTTTGATTAACCAAAATGACTATACATCGCCTTTAGGTACGTCATGGGCGATTTATTAACTATATACTTCAATAAACGTGTTTTGGGATAACATTTCAGGGTAATTACTTGTTGTCAAGAGTTTGGTTCTTACAGCTGCCAATGTTGACGATTAGCTGATGCGAATACTGCTGAAAATGTGTTAGTTCACCAACATGTAGAAAATCACTTGGACCTGTAACTCAAAAAAGTTACTGACCCGGCGGAAAAATAGGTGGTCAGTGGGTCCGGCTTAATTGACACCTCCAAGCGGATAAGGACAACACACAACCTACATATGGACTTCTATGTGTGATTGTGTTCCCTTTGTCAGCCTTTTTTGCGAGATATCAAATTTGACACAGAATTGGGCAAAAACCAACGTGTGGCCTACTGCGTATGTTACCAACCTGTTTGATAGTTGTACACGAGGGTCACTGATTACATAATGAGGTTTTAGCTGTCAATTCGTTGTTATCCTAAGTACAATATTGGACATTTTATCTAAGAAATTGCAACACTTGATCATCACATTATTGTGTTTTATTCTGCCAACCAAATCAGATTGTTTTAACGTTCATTAATGGTTATAACACAGTGCGTTCACAGGATAACTATTGGATTATGATATCTTTGAAAAAATCAACGACGGAAAGAACACCTTCCACTGTTAAGGTAGATAGGTGATTCTCTGGCAACAACGAGGAACAGTTCATCAACGATCCGATGAAGATGTATTATCGGCATATTAAAAGCGTTCCAACACGAAACTATAGATTACAGGCTTCACACACACCAGCACGCAAGCATGGACACCCGGATGCACGCGCGCACAAAAGCTCGCATACACGCACACACGCACGCACGCACACAAGCACACACGCACACACGCACACACGCACACACGCACACACGCACACGCACACGCACACGCACACGCACACGCACACGCACACGCTCACGCACACACACATACACACACATACATATACAAGAGATAGCGAGAGAGAGAGAGAGAGTGAGGGAGAGAGAGTGAGAGAGAGAGAGAGAGAGAGAGAGAGAGAGAGAGAGAGAGAGAGAGAGAGAGAGAGAGAGAGAGAGAGAGAGAGAGAGAGAGAGAGAGAGAGAGAGAGAGAGAGAGAGAGAGAGAGAGAGAGAGAGAGAGAGAGAGAGAGAGAGAGAGAGAGAGAGAGAAGAGAGAGAGAGAGAGAGAGAGAGAGAGAGAGAGAGAGAGAGAGAGAGAAAGAGAGAGAGAGAGAGAGAGAGAGAGAGAGAGAGAGAGAGAGAGAGAGAGAGAGAGAGAGAGAGAGAGAGAGAGAGAGAGAGTGAGAGAGAGAGAGAGAGTGAGAGAGAGAGAGAGTGAGGGAGAGAGCGTGAGAGAGAGAGAGAGAGAGAGCGAGAGAGAGAGAGATAGGTGAAGTCATATGATAATACCTACATAGTAACAGTGCCCTATTTGACAGGTGCCGCGATTATATGGACAGTCATTATTAGCCATGGACATCATGAAACGAAATCACCCTCAGTGGTGAACCCATCAGAACTGTGGATAATGTATCCTACTTAGCAAAACAGCAACATCCTTGGTTGACTCACTAATCGTGTCTGGCCCAACAAGAGTCTAAGATTGCACACCAAGCTGAAGATGTACCATGTTTATGTTGTCAGAATTTTATTGCATGGTTCAGATACATGAATAACGTACCGCAAACAAGAATGTAAACTAGCGAGTTTTCATATTCGTTTCCTGTGAACGATCCTTGGCTTACTATGTCAAGATAAAAGTACACATCTTGAGATCCTGCAACGCTGCAAATCAACGCCACTGAGCAACGTCCTCAAACACAGACGCCTATGATTGGTTTGGGCACGTACAGCGGATGGCCAGTGACCGCCTCTCAAAGGCCATCCTCTGGGGGGGTGGTTGATTGAGGGCAAACGTCCGGTAGGCAGACCCAAGTTGTGATTTAAAGATGTCGTCAAGAGATATCTCAAAGACTATGGCATCGACCCTTTGTGCTGGCAGACAGTTGCTGAGGACAGAGTCGTCTGGCGATCGTGTCTTACCAAAGTAAACCAGGAGACCAAGCGTGCGAGACGTCATGCCAAAACCCAAATCAATCTACGTGATTGCAGCTACACCATGCAACGTCTCTCACGAAGAAGCTGGTCTATGCTAATTTCGTATTGATTTGAAACTATGCTATGTTATTCTAGTGCTAAGTTGAAAGGTCTTAACAAGTTGTAAAGAACATAGATGTTGCCTTACCTACCAATCATTTGCATCACTTTGCCAACTGTTCATTTTTAACTTAAATCAAGTTGTGGAAGAGATAAATGGTCGATTTTAAGAAACACATTCGCAGAAGTAGTAGTTTCGTTGCTGAACGTGTAGCTGTTTGATTGCTACACGGTAAATGTTTTAAGATATTCACCTTTCTAACCACACACAAGTGCTGCCACCTGGTGCACTCACTATGACTGATGATTATTAAGAATAATTACGAAAAGGCTAGTTCAAGGAACCGTATATCCGTATATATCAAGATTACAATAAACTTTACACAGTAAAATAACAGCTAGCCAACACTCCACAGTGAATAATAAGTTTGATCCAAAAGTAAAATATCACTATGCTCTAGCAAACGTGTGTAGATATCCCGTAACTATTTGTGTGAATGAATGAACGAATGGAATTAAATTTACTGTACCAATAAATACAAATCCGTATTATAACTGAGTATATACAAAGGTCAGGAAACCCCCGTTAAGGCATTTAAATATCGCTGCCAAGAGAGCCACCTTAGTTAATTATTATAGTATAATAATAATAATAATAGTATGCGTACAAAGTAGTTTTATGGTAATACATGAACATGTCATAGAAAAGATTGTATTCAAAAGTACGTACAGTAGCTGAACTATTCGAATGCACTTATACGCATAAACAGACATTATACAAAATCACAAAATGCATCAACATACATTACAATAAATTTAATTAATAATCATCAACATATATACAATTTATAATAGTACAAGCATTCTGATATCTGTCAATAATGTATATTTTATAATAGGTGGATAATACATGGACACTGTGTGTGAATATTTTATTAATAGTCATATCCGGAGAATTATTCAATATCTTTGCTATGCTGAACCTGATGTTTCTTTTGGAGAATTCGTGATATACACTAGGAATAAATATATTTGTGTATGCCCTAGTAGCATACTGATGACGCTGGGTATTGAATTAGTGTAGGTGTTGATTTAAATAATCAGGCACCTGATTGTTAATCAATTTGTAAATCAATCTGATTAGTTGAATTTTGATTATGCCATGAAGCTTAAAGAGGTAATATCCCTTAAAAATGTGTTCAATATGAGCCAGGTAATCACTAGAAGTTATAATATATATATATATATATATATATATATATACACACACACATATATATATATATGCGTGCGTGAGTGTGTGTGTGTGAGTGTGTGTGTGCGTGTGTGCGTGTGTGCGTGTGTGCGTGTGTGCGTGTGTGCGTGTGTGCGTGTGTGCGTGTGTGCGTGTGTGCGTGTGTGCGCGTGTGCGCGTGTGCGCGTGTGTGCGTGTGTGCGTGTGTGCGTGTGTGCGTGTGTGCGTGTGTGCGTGTGTGCGTGTATTTGTATGCGTGCATGTATGCATGCACGTATGCATGTATGTATGTATGTATATATGTATGTATGTATGTATGTGTGTATGTATGTGTGTGTGTGCGTGTATGTGTGTGTGTATGTGTGTGTGTGTATGTGTGTATGTGTGTATGTGTGTATGTGTGTATGTTTGTATGTGTGTATGTGTGTATGTGTGTATGTGTGTATGTGTGTATGTGTGTATGTGTGTATGTGTGTATGTGTGTATGTGTGTATGTGTGTATGTGTGTATGTACGTATGTGTGTATGTACGTATGTGTGTATGTACGTATGTGTGTATGTGTGTATGTACGTATATGCATGTATGTATGCATGCATGTATGTATGCATGCATGTATGTATGTATGTATGTATGTATTTATGCGTGTATGCGTGTATGCGTGTATGCGTGTATGCGTGTATGCGTGTATGCGTGTATGCGTGTATGCGTGTATGCGTGTATGCGTGTATGCGTGTATGCGTGTATGCGTGTATGCGTGTATGCGTGTATGCGTGTATGCGTGTATGCGTGTATGCGTGCATGCGTGTATGCATGTATGTATATATGTTGCGCAACTTTATTAGTTGTGAACTGAACAATCATTTTGCTCCTATGGACACTACAGGTGGTTTAATTGCCAGAAATTTGTAGCACCGAATCGTAGTGATTACGTGTGATTTTGTTCGCCGTTTTA
>OZ023207.1:18981452-18997756 GCA_963995525.1 Escarpia spicata | reverse complement strand
ACATAGTAACAGTGCCCTATTAGACAGGTGCCGCGACCCGGCTCACCGCATCCGGCGACTTGGGCGAATATTGCATTCCTGGCAACAAGTTGAACATTATTAGTATGGATATAAAATTATTAATGTTTTGTTTGTATTGTTGGCTGGCCGTTGACCGTCCTGTCTCGATGTTTCGATGCGTTTCACAGTCTTACGACCATCTCAAAGAAGTCGCCTCGTAGTGGTTCGTCTGTACTGTGCTATTCGGTCTCATCCAAGCATTCCACAACGAAATGTAAGGCACAGTTCAGGTTGTCGGATCGATATCTGAGTCCTTCCCCATCAAAAATGACGTGACGCAGCGATGTGTTCTGTCCCCGAAGTTTTTTTCGAATATTTGTTATCCATATTACTCAAAGATACTATATATAATTCCGACACTGCTCATCATGGAGTGGATCTGAGGATCAGGCTCGACGAAACGTCTACTCAACCTCAAGCTTGACGGCCAAAACTAAAACAACAGCACTTCGTGTGTGCGTCGCCCTCTATGCCGATGATGCTTCCCAAATCGAGCCTTCGAGGCTATATTTGGCGGAGACAGATCGTAGAAATTGGCGGTGCAGAAAAGTTGATAAACAAGTGGAATTACTGATTGATAAGTATTATTCTTGCCTTAATATAATTCATAAAGTTGCAATAAACATATATTGAATAGCAGTTGTGCTTAAAGTTAGTTAGTTAACGTATTTTAGAACACCTTAGTATAGTGAGTGATAATAGGGTAACTCACTTAGGCGGCTTAGCCTTAGATAAGTTGTAAACAAGATTTAACAAACCTGATTATGTGGTAGAATATATAGGAGATAAAGTAACAACCATCAAACTACTGACATAAGATAATATCTGTGTAAGCCAGTACTTGCTAGATATTTTGATTAGGTAGCATTGTTATTAAAATTAAGCAAGGGCGATAGTCGGGCGGCGTAACCTAAATAAATAAAGCAGCCTAACGTAACGTAATTGATTGTGTTTAAATTAGGTCACTACCGGTAATGTTAGCATTCGTGTTAGAATAAATAGTCGGGTGTGTAATTGAAATTTGTAACCTAAAGTGTGCTGTAGTACACAGGAAACAGTCTTTATAAAGACTAAGTTAGTTAAGTTAGTAAATAAATTCTGATCGGGATATGGCGCCTTGCAAGCGGCAAGGCAAGGCAAAGCGACACTTGGTGTGCGATCACTGCCACAGCTGGGTAGACTTTGCATTGTCCGGCTGTGGGAAGTCATGGGCAGAAACCATGGAGGAAGGATTCACCTTTCAGTGCATTGGGTGTTGGAAGGTGGAGTGTGTGCAGAAGGAGATAGTTAGGTTGACAGATATTGTGAAGGGAATGAAGATGGGAATTAGCAAGGAGCCAGGTCGAATGGAGAGAGACGACAGGGAGAGAGGCGAGAATACTGCAAGACTGAAGGAGAATAGCAGTGGCAAGAAAACTGAGGAAAGGAGATTGAGAAGAGGGTAGGTGATTGGAGGGGAAGAAATTGGAAAATCGACAACAGAAAACGTGACAAGCGTGAAGGAGACAGGGACGAAAGTGACCGTAGACAAGGAGGGAAGGAAGATGGGACGGGAGAGGAGAGAAGAAAATGAGATGGGACGAAAGAAGAAGGAACAAAAGGAAGTGAGAACAAATGTGACAGAAGAGAAGTCGACAAAAGGGACGCTGACAGGAGGAAAGGTGACAAGAGAAAAAACGACAGGAAAGAATGGATCGGAAGAGAATGTGACAGGAGAGAAAACGACAGGGGGGAAAGACAACAACCAGACAGATGCAAACCGAAGAAGGAGCTATTCTAAGGCAGTGATTGAGGGGGCAAGGAGGAAAGAGAGGGTGTTTATGGGTGACTCCATTATGAGAAAGACGGACAAGACACTGAGCGAGGGGAAGGACATCGTTGTTTGTTTACCGGGGGCTAGGATTGAACATGTAACTGACAGGGTAGTAAAGGTATTGGGGCATGGCAAGGGGGGGTCTATACTGGTACACGTAGGAACAAATAATGCAGACAGGGAGGGAACAACTACGATAGTACAGAAGTATAGACAGTTAGTGAGGAAGCTAAAAAAGACGAGAGTTGAACAGGTTATTTTGTCAGGAATTTTGCCAGTAATGGGAGGAAGGGGGGCAACGTATAGAAACTGCAAGAGGATGGCGATCAACGCACCAGTTGAGCAGATGTGTGAAGAAGAGGGGGTGGGATTCACAGATTCATGGGGATACTTTGTTGGGAGGGAAGATATGTACATGAGAGATGGCCTCCATCTTAGTGGAAAGGGGGCAGCAGTTTTCTCAGAGAACCTGCTGCGATCTGTTGACAGTGGGACAGGTTGCATCTATTTAAACTAGATTCGCAGGGGGGACTCACATAAAAGCCTGAAAATGGAGGCATAGATTAAGACAGCACAAATAAATCAGCAAATAACAGTCTGGAAAACTCGTTTGAAGCTGGATATAAATGTGTTTGTTTAAATGCAAGGAGTATAGTAAACAAAAGAAATGAACTAAATATTATGGTAGAAGATATTGACCCTCATATAATAGGTATAACTGAATCCTGGACCAACACCGATATATCAGATGCTGAATTGGGACTGACAGGATATGTAATGTTTAGAAAAGATAGAATAGGAAGAAAGGGAGGTGGAGTTATTTTATATATTAAAGAATCTATTCAGGCTTATGAAATAAAATTAGAAAGAGAAGCAGATTGCGAAGAAGCTGTTTGGTGTAACATAGTTACAGGAAATTCAACGTTAACAGTTGAGTTAGTTTATCGAAGTCCAAACATAAGCATAGAAGAGAATGAAAACATACAAAACGCTATAAGGGAAGTAAGCAAACGAGACTGTGTTATTATGGGGGATTTTAACCATGGGCATATACAATGGAAATCTCTACAGAGTATGGGGAGTGAGGACCACAAGTTTTTAGTTTTACTTCAAGATACATTCCTTTCTCAACATGTGCTAGAACCAACCAGGGGTGAGAATGTGTTAGACATAGTTTTGTCCTCACAGAATGAATTAGTTGACAATGTCAAGATATGTGAGCCACTGGGGAGTAGCGATCACAACCAGATACATGTTACCATCAAAGTAAAATCAGAAAGGAATAGTAAAAAGCAGTACAGGAGAAATTTCCACAAAGGAAGGTATAAGGACATGAGGAAATATTTAGCAAAGATAGACTGGAATAACACACTGAAAAATAAGACGGCAACAGAATGCTGGAATGTATTAAAGAGTGAAATTAAATGCATAGTCGATAAATTTGTACCCTTCAAAAAACAAGGAAAACGGTCCAAAAAGAAACACTTATCGAAAGAAGCCATTAGAAAAATTAAGTACAAACAAATGATGTGGAAGTCATATAGATGTACTGGAAATGATGAAGACTACAACAGTTATAAAGAAACACTTAACCAAGCTACAGCTGAAATTAGAAATTCAAAGAGAAGCTATGAACAACAATTAGCTAGTAATATAAAACATGACAGCAAGAGTTTTTATGCGTATGTTCGAAGCAAACAGAAAGTTCAAGATAAAGTTGGTCCTCTAGAAGATAGTGCTGGAAATATAATATCAGAGGGATTCTTAATGGCAGAAGACCTGAATGAGTACTTTAGTTCAGTGTTTACCAGGGAAGATATTAGTTCACTGCCAGTACCAGAGGCTAAGTTCAAGGGGGCAGATTCAGACTATTTAGGACAATTAATTGTAACCCCGGAAATGGTAGCTAAGAAAATAAGGGCTATGAAGGATAATAAATCACCTGGAGTGGATGGTATTCCACCCAAACTA
The DNA here is from genome assembly GCA_963995525.1 of Escarpia spicata. NCBI lineage: Eukaryota > Metazoa > Annelida > Polychaeta > Sabellida > Siboglinidae > Escarpia > Escarpia spicata. The sequence continues at coordinate 18,993,912 of OZ023207.1, read as the reverse complement.
CTATTGGAAATTGTAGAACAAATTAGCATACCGCTTGCAACAGTTTTCAACTTGTCATTAGAAGAGAGAGTGGTACCTTTAGAATGGAAAGAAGCAAACATTATACCGTTATTCAAAAAAGGTTCGAGAAACAAGTCAGATAACTATAGACCAGTGAGTTTAACATCAGTGATTTGTAAATTGTTAGAAAGACTAATTAAAGATCACATGGTGGATTTTCTTGTTAAACAAAACTTGATAAACCCATCTCAACATGGTTTTTTTAAAGCGAGGTCATGCTTAACAAATATGTTATGTTTTTTGGAAGACATCACTAAGTGGGTAGATGAGGTATCACCTGTAGATATCGTATACTTAGATTTTCAAAAAGCTTTCGACAAAGTACCACATCAAAGATTACTGCTTAAACTAAAGGCACATGGCATAGGAAATGGTATAATAAACTGGATAGAACAATGGCTGATTGACAGAAGGCAACGTGTAGTAGTTGATGGGGAGGCTTCAAACTGGAAATCGGTATTGAGTGGGGTGCCACAGGGATCAGTATTAGGTCCTATATTATTCTTAATATATATCAACGATTTGGATGATGAAATAACAAGCAAGGTGTTGAAATTTGCGAATGATACAAAAGTGTTTAGAAGGATTAAAAGTGATGGAGATAGACAGCATTTACAAGATGATCTTGACAGGTTGATCAAATGGTCTGAAAAGTGGCAAATGCTGTTCAATTTTGGGAAATGTAAATGCCTCCACACAGGACATGGGGACGAAGAAGTAGAATATACAATGGGGGGGTACTGTACTAAGTTATTATTGGTAAAACGTTTGATTTTATAATTTTTTATTATCTAGTAGCCATGGAATAAGTTAAAGTTTGTATCATTTAAACCATACTATTTTAACTTAACAAATTATATTAAATGGCCAATGGTATTAAATGCATTAGATAGGTATAAAATTGTGACCCATCTTAACGAAATGAGTCGCATGTCGGACATTTTTTATATTGAGTTATTAGTAGCGTTGGAAAGATCGGAATCTCTGCTTTCTCGTGATCTATCACGTAGAACGATGTCTTAATTCTAACTGAAGTTATGGCTTAACAAACACATGTGGTATAAAAACCTTCAAACCCCAAAAACGGCCGTCAAAGTTGATGCAAAATAGTCCTTGTTTCATTAAATGTACCTTAGTTACCCTTTACAGATCTTGCTAAAAGTTGGAATTCTCGAAGATAATGTTATTCTCAAGACATTTTATTAATATGAATACAACATCTTTGTTAGAAAAAATAACATATTAATTTAATAATATAACTTCCACCATTGTTAAGAAAAGCGAAAACCTGCACTACTATTATACCTTGGTTAGCAAGGACACATCTGGCTGAAATTTGGGTAACTCGCAGATAATGGCATTCTCGTGATTCCTATTAATATGAAAACAAAATCTGTTTAAGAAATATTTAACAATACAATTAATTGCCTATATAATTACCACCATTGTTATGAAAAGCAAAAACCTGCACCACAGTTATACCTTAGTTAGCATGGACATATCTGGCTGACGTTTTGACAACTTGAAGACAGTGGCATTCTCGTGATATTCTGTTAATAGGAAAACAAGATCTTTGTTAGAAAATAATTGCTTGTGTAATAATTGTTTAAAAAAATGAAGACAGGCAACACTATTACACCAATGTATACATCATTTTTAGAGACAGTTGTCATTAGTATATGTAACAAAGGTGGGTCAGTAAGAATGTTATAAACTGTCAATCTGTGCGCGATCACTTCCATCCGAATTTAACAGCTTCGCCACGTTAAACGCCAGTCTTCGCGTCTTCCTAATCGCTATGTGGGTCAGCACTGACGCGGTGGAAATATACGGTGCACATGCGTGTGTTTACAGATTAAGTAAATGACCCATAACTGAACCAATGAGAAGAGCTGCCTGGGTCACGCAGTTGCCGTTGCTACCACCCGTTCCGAATAGTTTGCACAGCTGGCCAACACAGGGGGCGTCTAAAAAGCACTCTGGAGGTCACCGAATGTAGTTATTAGCATATTTATGTCCATATATGGGAAGATGACACGTCAAGCTTCGTGGTGATATCCAATTCGTTAGGAGCGTCCCAAAATCAGCGGCTGCGAACGCGCGCAATTACTGGCATTTTCGGCTTTATTTTAAGGAAAGCGAGCAGAACACTTTGTACAGCTTTTAAAAAGTCGCTTTAAAATACACAAAAGAGAGTTAATTAGAGGGTAGCTAGAGTAGCAATTGATAAAACGAATACCAAAGAATAATGTTCAGGGGAAATCTCAAAATCGATGGATTCGTTTTTTTCCTCATAAACGGCATTTACGGAAAATCAGTTTTGCCGACATCCGACTCATTTCGTTAAGATGGGTCAGAATTAAATGTTTATGGGTATTTCATCCTTATCCGTTTTGGTTACCATTCTATATATTAATTCCAGTGCGACATACTCTGTTGACAGCTTAGGTCGGAAATCGTTGACTTACTTACTTATGTCTGTCACCCCTACTGGGGCATATGCCGCCAACAACTGCAACAGCCTTTTGATGGTTGCCTTTGTTGCCCACCAAGTCTCGGACCCATAAATTAGGACATATTTTACATTGGAGTTGAAGACTTTAGTGTGGGGTGAAATGGATTTGGTATTCCAAATGTTCGTGAGTTGTAGGAAGGACTTTCTGGCTTTGTCAATTCTTGCTCTGACGTCGGCATCTGTTCCTCCCTGTTTGTCGATGATGCTTCCGAGGTAGGTAAATGCTTCTACTTCTTCAGGGACACTTCCTTGTGGTGTGACTACTTCTCTATTGGTGGCGTTGATGCGGAGGTTTTTTGTTGTCCCCTTGCGGATGTTGAGGCCTGTTTGCGAAGATGTGTTTGCCAGCGCATTTGTCTTGTCTTGTATCTGTTGGTAGTTGTGAGAGAGTAGGGCTATGTCATCTGCGAAGTCCATGTCATCCAGTTTCTTGCACAGCTTCCAGTGAATACCATTTCTTCTGTGTTCCGTAGAAGTCTTCATGGCCCAGTCTACGGCCAGGAGGAAGAGGAACAGCGACAAAAGGCATCCTTGCCGCACTCCGGTGTCCTGCTGGTAATTCCTTCGTAGGAGTTCCTGATGAGGTTCACGAACTTGGTAGGTACCCCATTGTGTCTGGGGAGTTTCCAGAGTGTCTCTCTGTCCACACTGTCGAAGGCCTTCTCGTAGTCCACAAAGTTGATGTAGAGCGGGGAGTTCCACTCTATTGACTGCTCCACGATGATATGCAGTGTTGCAATCTGGTCCACACAGGATCTGTTCTTCTTGAAGCCGGCTTGCTCCTCGCGTAGGTCGGGGTCCATGACAGATTATATTCTGATGAGGATGGTCCTGTTGAAGACTTTGCTAGTTATCGAGAAGAGTGTGATGCCTCTGTAGTTGGCACCGTTGCCGAGGTGGCCCTTCTTGGGCAGCTTGATGATGTAGCGCTCCTTCCACTCTGCTGGCACCTGCTCCTCCTCCCAGACGTTCTGGATGAGTGGATAGAGCATCTCCACTGTTGTATGTATATCTTCTTTCAAGGCTTCTGCTGGAATGTTGTCTGGGCCTGCTGCTCTTCCCTTTTGTTTTTCTGATCCTGGATTGCCCGCCTGATCTTTTCTCTTGTAGGTTTGCTAGTGTCTATTGGGCGATCGGAAAACATGCCGGTCAAAAAACTAAATAGCGTGTAATTATAACAATTAATTTCATGATAAATGTTACAATAAAACATCAATAATTAGGAACGTCACTGACACAATTTGATATGTAGATGCAAGGGAATGTCATCACTGCGGTTGCCAACGACCAGTGGTTCGACTTGTTGTATCAGTCGCATTGAAGGATCCAAGGTTCTGCTGCCAAAAGCAGATAATAGGTAACTGATTCTAACGGTTTTATGATATTGATATGGAAAATATCATATTTAAAACAACTCCCCCTTCAGTTGGTTTTGACGCCAATCCGTCTGAGTGATTATCAAATATAATGCCGGTGTGAATATTTTAAGTAATATGCTCAACAATTAGCTATAAACGACTCCGTATATTTCTTTAAATAATTGACTTTGACCGTAGTGTATGTGTGCGTGTGTTTGTGCATGCGTGCGTGTGTGTATGTGTTCGTGTGTATGTTCTGTGTGTGTATCCGTGTGTGAGTGTGTGTTCCTGTGGGTTTTTGTGTCTATGTGTGTGTGTGTGTGTGTGTGTGTGTGTGTGTGTGTGTGTGTGTGTGTGTGTGTTCGTGTGTGCGCGAGTATGCGCGCGTGTGTGTGTTTGTGTTTTCGTGTGTATGTATGTTCGTGTGCATGTGTGTTCGTGTGTTTGTATTCGTGTGTGTGCGCGTGTGTGCGTGTGTGAGTGTGTGTGTGTGTGTGTGTGGTGTGTGTGTGTGTGTGTGTGTGTGTGTGTGTGTGTGTGTGTGTGTGTGTGTGTGTGTGTGTGTGTGTGTGTGTGTGTGTGTGTGTGTGTGTGTGTGTCTGTGTGAGTGTGTGTGTGAGGTTGGTAATAGGCATATGTTATTTCCAATTGGTATAAACATCAAGCATATCATGGAAGTGCATGTGTGTTGTGAATTGTGTACAAAAAGCTGTTGCTGTATACAAATAAACAATCAGTAAAATATATACAATGCATCAAACAGCTAATCTACGACATCAAAGGTGAGGGGCTACATGCCTAACTCAATACTTATAATGATCATGAATTCACGGCATGTGTACAAAACATCCTATGTAACAGACTTCTGTAAAACAACTTAATTGTAAATAACACAATTGTAAATGAAGTCCCGCAAGTATTGGTGTAGGAGAGGAGGTGGCCGAGGAGAAGAGGTGGTGGAGGAGAGGAGGTGGTGGAGGAGAGGAGGTGGTGGAGGAGAAGAGGTGGCGGTGTCTGATAGACAGTAAACTCAAAATATTCATACCATATTAGCAGAAATACACAAATTACACACAACTTACCTCGATCGATTCGGACGTGGACTGAGAATGAACGATGGACTTTTTCCGTCATGCCAAGCACTGGGCTAGGCCACAAACTGATAGGGGTGTAAGGGTAGACCAAATCGGTTTTGTGTTATCAGGCAACACACAATACACATAAATTCACTTTTGGTATCTTGTCCTGTATTGTGCAGATTGATATGTAAAGTTAATGTGGCCGCAGCTTGTTTAATGTTGGTATAAGAGAAAGGATTCATACATAGAAGGTTGGTAATGAGCATATTTTATTGCCAGTTGGTATGAATATCAAACATACAAAAGAAGTGCATGTATATAGTGAATTGTTTAAAAATATATTGCTGTAGACACATAAACAATCAGTAAAACTATATACAGTGCATCAAACTGCTAATCTGTGACACCAAAGGTGAGGGGCTACAGACACTGCTCATAATGAGGAGTGTCACCACCTCGCAAGGCCACAGCTCACCATTAGATTAACAGCTACAGTTAACAACCTAAAGCATTACTTAAATCCTAATTCATCTGTGCAAATCCCGCCACCCAAAATATCGCTAAATAAAAATGGTATTGTATGCAGGCGTAACTATTGTTCACCGTATTGCAAATGCACAAAAACAAAATTACAAATACAAAAATGCAACAGCCAGCCTCTCCGACCCGGCTACGCCAGGCAGACTGGTGCATCTAACAATAAGAATAGAATATAAACCCAAGCTTAGTAAACAGTGCATACATATAAACGCACAATATTTCACCAAGGAAGGACCAATCTGCCACTTAGACCCGGGTAAGCTAAACAGATTGGAACGTCTGGCAAGCAGCATAGCAAAAAAGAAAAAGAAATAAACAGATTATACAAATACATGCACAGAATGATGCGAAATTAGCAACTGCCCGACTCTCAGCCCCGGCTAAGCTAGACAGACTGGAGCAACTAACCATTAGTATTAACTACATATCACCAAACAACACCATTATGTGTATCGACTATATGTACAGTACGTGCATAAGTAGTACACATAAAACTTAAGTGTATAACCAATACAGAACTGGCAGCAGCACCAGGCGAATGAGACTACATGCACAGAATGATGCTAAGTCAGCACCAGACCGCCTCTCAGCCCCGGCTGAGCTAGACAGACTGGCGCAACTAACCATTAGTATTGCACAAGGTACAGTGACTGGTAGGATGATTACCGAAGCACTTAGCACATGTGTGTTTGAACTGACACACTGGACTGGGGCATGAGCCAAACTTCGCGAACTGGTAACACTGGCCTTTCTGGTAACCCCTGTCACCGAGAGGGAAACTGGTCCGGCTGCGGACGTATGGACTGCGGTTGGTAGTGCCCTGAAAGGAATAACCCCATGGTTTGTTGGCGGCCCGCTCAAGGCAGCTAAACCGCATGTCCCAGTTAACCTGATCAAAGCTCAAGTGATTGGCCCTCATCTCCCTCATTGCCATAGCGATACCTTGTCATGCCCCCAGACCTACGGACCATCTCAGTGATGTCTGCTATATGCTTAAATAAGCCTGGAGCTTGTTGTGGGGAATGTTCAGTGAGTACCGCCCCATAGACAGTGAATGCTTTCACCCACTGATCAATGGTACGTTTTGTGGCATTTTTAGATTATAATGTATGTTTATGTTACCAGAAAAAAGTCCACCAAAATTCACTTGGTGGAACATGATCATTTTCGCATATTGCCAAGAGGTCGTAGGTCTCACTGAAATTTAGGGGGTACACGTAATTCATGTTGTATAACTTATTTTATGTGAGAATACTATAAAGACGTTGTATATCATTGGAAAGACAATACATTTAGGTGTGGAACGGTCCATAATATGTGTCATTGTCAACTTAGATCGCAATGTTACTCCCCCCATAGCGGCTAAAAATCTGTTTAAAAACGATTGTTCACATTAATGTTTAATCAATTTATACATATTATATATCGCTGGGTAGATTAATTAATTATTAATATAAAGAAAATATATAACACAGCCTAAATGACGCCTACCCCTACATTTCACTAAGCCAAAACTGGCAGAAACTTTTGACGTATTGTCATTGTAGTCAAAAATGACAAAGTTCCGCCACATGGATTTCGATGGACTTTTTATGGTAATGTAGACATATAGTACCGTCTAAAAACATTGTCACTGTTACTATTGTTATTTGTTTGAGGTTGACCCTCTTTTGGGCATAGATTGACTGGACTATGTTAACCGCGTTTTGACTTGGTAATGGAGTGTACGACTCACCACCTAAAAGGCCGCTGAGGACAGCATCAACGTCGTCAGCGATACTGTCATCTGATGATGCATCCGCGAAATGATGGCTCGGGGATGTTGACGACATCAGTGTCGCAACTGGCAGATGACTTACTCGTCCAGTTGAACAAACCACTGGCTCGGTAACAGGTGTTGGTAACAAACGCTCAGATTGTTCAAGCTGCCGCATGACATCAGTGGAAATCGCGTCGGCCATGCCACTCGGCGTGGACGGTGCTGCCCCTGTGGCGAGATCAGGCCCGGAGACCTCAAGTCCGGAAACATCAGTTTTTCAGCAGCAGCCGTCACACGTCTGCGAAGATTCCCTGGCTGGGTCGTGGACATGACGGTTTTGTGGTGGCATCTGTAACATTGCACACAACCGCAGGAAAGTATTCAGCAAAAACAGTTTATGTTATAATGTGTAAAAACTGCACCAATACACAAGTTACATATGAATAATTGATCGAATAAACACATACTGACAATTGAAACAAGTCCAAGTACCTCTCTTACCACGAGATTATCATTCAAATATACATTCAACTGGAATATGTTTCATCATGAGGATAACATTATCTGAATAAAAACCGACAGGCAATAGTTAATGGAAATCACCAGTGATTAAGCACGTCCATGTACCTCGACATCTAGAGGCTAGCAAACGACAAATTGAATTCGAACCAGAACCATTAAAGAATATTTCAAACAAGTCCCGGTACCTCTCCATCACGAGGTTATCACTCGAATATATAATTTCGAACCAGAACATGTTTTATCATAAATGGATAACAAATCCAAACAAAACCGACAAGCGGTAAATAATGGGAATCATCAATGAATCCACCAATATATAAACAAGTCCCGAAACCTCAGACACCGCCACCTCTTCTCCTCCACCACCACTTGTGGGACTTCATTTACAATTGTGTTATTTACAATTAAGTTGTCTTCCAGAAGTCTGTTACATATGATATTTTGTACACATGCCGTGAATTCATTATCGTTATAAGTATTGAGTTAGGCATGTAGCCCCTCACCTTTGATGTCGTAGATTAGCTGTTTGATGCATTGCATATATTTTACTGATTGTCTATCTGTGTACAGCAACAGCTTTTTGTACACAATTCACAACACACATGCACTTCCATGATATGCTTGATGTTTATACCAATTGGAAATAACATATGCCCATTACCAACCTCACACACACACACACACACACACACACACACACACACACACACACACACACACACACACACACACACACACACACACACACAAACACACACACACACACACACACACATTCATACCTTTTCTATGTACGTACACATACTTAATGAGATATTTTTATTATGTTGTTTTTTCTTTTTCTCTGGAAGAATTTGATTTTGGTGATGTATTGAGTCAGCTAAGGCGGTATTGTGCATATCACTTGAGATGTTTGGGTCAAATAAAACAAGTTCTTCTTCTTCTTCGTTAACTGACAGGGTGTCGTCTAGAAATACATAAACGTTCATGCCATCAGAGAAGTAGGCATGACGGTATTACTGTGTGTGTTGTGTGAGAGCTTGTAATAAATACGTTTATTGCTATGTTTTCGAAGATAGGTATTAAAGTAGATGTGTTGTATTTAGCAGATCAGTCGGGATCGGACCACATTTGTATGTTTTGCAGACCAACCATCTTGATGACCAATTTGGTGATTTTATTTGTCGTGTTGTGCAAGAACGGTGATAGACGCAACTACCTAGACGCGTGTATATTCTGGCCTTAAAATAACGCTTGTTTGAATCATTGGGATCTTTTTACGAAGTCATTTATGGATAACCAAGTTATCAGTCATTAGTGCACCCGTTACTATGCAGTGTGACATCACCATCCTCGGACTACATGTCTGGTACTGTTGGAACTCACTCTGTCGATGTTAGGAACACCATCTCAACATATTTTATCCCAAACTGTTATATTTATACTAACTGAAAATAAGATAAACCTTCCAACGTAAAGGGTTTGTAAACTGTGTGTGTTGTATTTTAGTTATGACTATACAGAACGAATCATCATTACAGTGTTTTGTAACATAAGACAGATGTAATTTATACTGTTAGTATTTATAATATATGTTTAGGGTTAAGCATTTGTGTTTTCTTTTAATTAATATTAATAAGGCTGTTATGTTAATTAATATTAATTTGTGTTATTGGCTAACTGTTTAACTGTTTTGTTTAAATAAATTGTTTAATAATGCTTAAGTATAGAATAAATGCCAGTTTTATTTTAACATGAGTGTAATTTATATATTATTATTCTAGTGTATTATGTTGCTTAGGTTTTAATTAATGTTAAAGAGTGAGTGAGTTAGTTAGTTAGTGTTAGACACTGTCGATTAATGCTTATTACTTATTAAATCATAGTTAATACAATCATTATTGATATACTATAATATTGTAGTAAAATTATACATTTAACCACAGGGTGGCTCTTATGTTAGCGGCATATAATGCCTTAATGAGAGTCTCCCTGATCATACATTTCTTTACATTTTATTTGCTGTATATAAAATGTGTTTTATGTTCTCAAATTCAGATTATGATTCTGATTTCACTGTGAAACATCCAACAATGCTGCAAGTAATGCACGAAGATTGTCCGTACACAAATATTTACCAATCTCAATAGCCAGGTGCTCATTCATGCTGATAAGAGAACTGGAGCAACGTAGAGTAAACGAACGTGCCAAGGTTCGACACCGCAGTAGAGGATTCAAATCCGGGTTCTCTGGGTCGAGGATGCGAAGCTCTATCTACTGCACCACCGCGCTCCACCTGTAGTGTCACTTAGAAATGCTAATAAATCATACATATGTAGTGTAGCCATTTAATACAACTGGTATTGTCATATATGGTTGATATAGTAACCAATGCATTCGCATAATCACGTTTTGAATACTAATACACTTGATATGTGTAATACACTGCGGTGTATGTGCGCTTTACGTCTGTAATGTGACTATGTTGATGTTAATATGAAAATCATGGGTTACAGTATATGGGGTAAGAAAGTTATATTAAGACTAGCAAATAGGAACAATCATACGGGCCACTTTGGAGGTTTAATATAATATTCTGACAATATAATTATATTATTATATTCCACTGAAACATTACTGTTCGATCATTATTCAATCTGATTTCAAAAAAACGAACAACACAACAATAATAAAATAGCTATATACTGTTATAGAGGTTAATATATGTTTTGTCCTTAAATTAGTTAGTTTTAGAAAAAGTGTGCAACTATGAGCAGCAACTGCTAATTTTAATGATAATAATAAGATAACTTCTATTGCGCCTAAATCCTTGGAAACCAAGCTTAGAGGCGCATCAAAACAAAATGATTGGTCAATCTCAAAATCCATAAGCCGTATTCCAGTTGTCAACAGATGTGTCAAGGCGCTATGGAGCTATGGTGGATAAGCTAGGTTGTAAAGAAAAAAATTTAATGACGACGGAATTTTTTAATATTTTCAGCTGATCTAACACTAAGAGGGAGCATATTCCAAAGAGTTGGTGCAGCAACAGAAAAAGCCCTAGTTCCAATGTTAGTGTTGACTCTAGGAACAAAAAGTAGGTCAGAACTAGATGATCGAAGCTGATTAGGTTTTCTTACAGGAGTAAGCAGTAAATGCAAATAAGATGGTTGCTTACTGGACAGTGCCTAGTATGTAATGGTACATATCTTAAATATCATATGATATCGTACAGGACTCCAATGTAAAGACTTTAAAAGTGGTACAGAGCGTGATAAACGAGGAGATCTTGTAACTACTCTTGCTAGACAATTTTGGTAACGCTGAAGTGTTGTGATATCCTTGCTATATTATAAAGGAGGGAATTGCAATAGTCAAGTCTGCTGCTAATAAACGCTGTTGCAATATACATATATCGGCGAATAGGGCGAAGATCACGAATATGATAAAAACAGCAGCGACACGTTTGAGATAAAGATCACTCCTAGATTCAGCACCGAGGTTGCTGGCGTAATATACTAATTCAAAATATGCTTAGGGAAAACCAATCAAGTTTACATCGCGGCATTGGAGTACCAATAATGATCAATTAATTATTCAGTTTTATTTGCATTTAATTTCTACTTGATGGAAGTCATCCAGTGGAAGATATATTGAAGTAAATCACTAAGTTGGTTAAGGGAGCGATTTGTATCAGGGGTAGCCAACGAAATGTAGATCTGAGTATCATCAGCAAAAAAGATGATGGTCAAAATTATGTCGTTGTGTAACAGAGCTTAGTGGCAAAGGCTCAAGAATAGAACCCTGGGGAACACCAAATAAAGTCGGCAGTGCAGCTGAAATGTAGTTCCCAATCGTTATAGTTTGGTATATATCAGTTAGCTATGAAGACAACCAGCTTAGAGCTGCGCCAGAAATGCCGTACTACTTTAATAAGCGTTCAATGAGAATATTGTGATCAATAGTTTCTAAAGCGGCAGAGAGATCTAGTAATATGACCTGTTTTGTCAAACAAATAAGGATGTTCTTTTCATTAATAATTTAGCTAATTCAACCGTTATTTTGGTTACAATTGCGTTGTTCATAAATGTGTCATCTTGTGCAACAGGATTTTTTTTGTCAACAGTTATATTAAAACAAATTAGGTGATAGGTTGTTGTTTTAATAATATCGCTATAACGTGTTATATGTAAAGGCACATACATTTGTATATGTTAATAAAAGAGTAGACTCTTTTAGTAGTACCTGGTAAAAAATAGTATATTTTCCTGAATCAGTGTTAAGTTAGGCGCTATAGATGTCGATCGTGTACGACCATTTTGTGAATAAAAGTTTGCTATCAACTAATTATAGTTAGATACAAACATGAATATTTCACTTATATTTGTGGCTGACACGATAATGCATTAAATTACATTCTGCGAAATGATGGTGACACCATTTTGCGAATTGCAAAGAACATGCTACCAACTGGCTTCGTTTGGCTATTGATTTCTTGCCGTTGTTTTGTTCCAACAACAGTCATTAGGCTAACAATGTCAAAGTTAGTAATGCAACGCTGATTACGTCGGCAACATATTATTACACCTTGTCATAAGAGAGTTTGGCTTCCTTTGATTATTGATTT